>CM040190.1:44360849-44365849 GCA_022606455.1 Callitettix versicolor | reverse complement strand
GATCTCAGATTCGAACCTGCCGAGGGCCGAAGAAAGTGTTGCTTAAGCTTAAAAAAATAATACTAAAACCTCTTCTGACCGATACCTTACTACTAGTACTGGTATTAGTAAAAGTATCGAGTAAAAAAATACTAGGTATCGAATAAAAAGTATCATGAATGCTAGTGTCAGAGTCTAGTGAAGGAATCAGCTGTTAACGACATGCGATCTGCATAATTTGTCCTTGATCACGGGGTCAAGGTCGTAAGTTTAAAAACTCCCGTCTGTCTACTCCAGTTCAGATAATGTCAAGGGAGCCCACGTTACGACACAAAGTGAAAGTCGATTCCTTAGAATCACAACAAACTGGCACATCAACAGTTACGTGAACTTGTTTTGTAACTGACGTTACGTGCTCTGCCGTAACTGCTCGCGGTCATGACTCACTGGCACAGATTATTTCGCACTTTCAGTTCAGTTTACGGTCGTTACCCGGAAAAATCCGACCAACAGTTTCAAAATGGCGGCCTTATAAATCTTTAAAAAATTATCACGTTATTCTGAAATGTTGTTTTTGATAATAAATAGGAAAAAAAGGTAAGCTGTTACGACAGGGGTTGGAACCCTCCATGATAACTAATCTGAAGAAAAAACTGATAATCAAACATAAATTAATATAGTGTTGCCATAGCAACAATGCAACAGTTTCTTGCAATTCAAAATTAGCGTAGGGCCTACTTATTGAATCAATATTTATTTGCTACATGGGTTGAAGAGAAAGGTGAAGTGAAGGGCGGATAATCAAAGTAATAATTTATCAGATGACTTTTGTATGCTGTATTTTATTTTAACCTAACCTGTTTCAGCCTTCGCGCCGTTGGTTCTTCGTGGAGCATGCGCACAATGCAGCGAGCAAGAAACCAGGCAGATAAAGAGAGTCCTGTCGCACATCCAGAGACACTACCCCAGCTACTGGTCCAAGATAGTTAACCAAATCGCTTCCGGTCAGTGATACCAACATCTGGCGACGTAAAGAATAAAAATTACTCCACTACATGCCACGTATTGGTTAAACAGTTCAAAAGACAACTGTGGAAGTCATTTTGAAGAAATTATCTGAAAAGAACAAAAATATAATAATTTTATATTGATTTTTTTAGTAAAAATTTTATCATGCCTAGATCTTGGAATTGAAATACGTCTACAATTGTGTGAACTTATTCTATTGTAAATACAAAAACACATTTATGAAGTCCGGTAATTGTAATATTTTAGGTGTAACTGACATATTGTATTTGTAATTTAAAATAAATGTACTAATTATGTAATTTATAAGTTAGTAATAAAACTTTTTTTATTGCTGAAATACGATTTTTAAAATGAAATTCACCTTTATAATTGAAATTGAATGAATGTGTGTGTGTGTGTGTGTGTGTGTGTGTGTGTGTGTGTGTGTGTGTGTGTGTGTGTGTGTGTGTGTGTGTGTGTGTGTGTGTGTGTGTGTGTGTGTGTGTTTGCGAAGCCAAAAAAGGTGGACAAATCTTTTATAGACTAGCTGGGGTAGGGTGCCATCACTCCCCAGAAAGTGGGACTCAACGTTCGAACTCAAGTTAAGTTCAAGATATTGCTACCAACTAAAAAAGTCACCAAAAGCATTCCTTTTCTGCAAACCACCCCACGGAACCGCCACCAGGTATTACTTCGCGAGGAGGTGGACTGGCTGTCCGCCTTTCCGTCTAGAGTGTTAGCTCTCCTTTTTTGTTCTTCAGTCCTCAGCCTCTTCATGACCACTGCGGCGAATCCTGCTTTGGCCCTCCAGTTGGCCTTTTAAATCATCATTGTTGCAACCAAATTTTCTGGTGTAATACTGCCTAGCATATATATTTGCAGGTTCAACCTGTCCTCGTTGATCTCTGACAGCAGAAAAATACGTGCTTCACATCTTCCTCCACTGCTACAAGTCAGAGCCGAGTGTTATGCAGCCAGAAGTGGAACAGGTAAGCTCTGAATCAGCAGTGCCCAGTTAGAACATGTATGAGATAAATGTCACCTCCCCATGCTCCCTGGTGCACCAATCCTGGATGTTGCCTATGAGTTGATGCGTCCATCGTCCGTTTGCTGATTCGTCCAACCGTTGCTTCCAGGTACTCAAAGTTCGATTTCGACCCTCTTTATTTGCCACTGAATGACTATACCGCTGTTCAGCAGCTCTCTTGCGTCGGTAGAGCTTCGCTCTTTCATCGGCCATTAGCTCCATTAGGGCTTTGCCAGCTACTGCGCATACAGTTTCGTAGGGGACTGTTCGATCTGGGTCGAACGACCTAAGATTCCATTTATATCTTGGTTTTTTTGGGAGGTCAAAGAGTCTCCTGTGCGTGCGTGCGTGCGTGTGTGTGTGTGTGTGTGTGTGTGTGTGTGTGTGTGTGTGTGTGTGTGTGTGTGTGTGTGTGTGTGTGTGTGTGTGTGTGTGTGTGTGTGTGTGTGTGTGTGAGTGAGAGAGAGAGAGAGAGAGAGACCCGATTTGGTTCAAACTTGGCACACAAATCGCTTTTGGTAATAGTTTGGACAAGTTCGTAATCCGGAAAAAAAATCTTAAACTAACAAAAACAAATCACAATTCCTCATCTCAAAAATATGATTTCACAATCATATTCAGCGGTAAAATCTGCAAAAATTGGTTAAAAATATTCCAAAATAACAAATTAATTTGACGGCTGTCACGGTTAATTTATAATATTGTCAGTGTATTAATATTTTAATGTTTACTTTGCTAAATTAGCTTGCTAAATAGCTTAAAAACGTTCGTTACCCAGCAAAATTTGTTCAACAGTTTCAAAATGGCGGGTGTTAAGATGAAAAAAATCAATAACCTTACAGATTTTTTTGAAAATCTGATTCCGCCATTAACTTAAAATTAGCATTTAAAATTGCCAGTATCAAATTCAAGAAAATAAATTCTGACGGCGGTCGGGGCTCAATTTCATACTTTAAATGTAACTTTAATGTTTAAGGTTCTAACGTTTGCGGTTTTCATCGAACAGCTGATAGGCTATAATAAGTGTCAGGTTATGTTGTTAAAAACTAGCAATATTAACGACAACCATTATGAACTTTTATATTAATTTCGAATGTATTATAAACGGTTACAACCTGCACGTGTTTTACAACTAAAGAAAAATACAGAAACCAAAGCGACACAACGTTTTCATATAGTATGCGTATACTGCTATCAAAAAGGAGGACGAAAACGAAAGAGGTAGAAATAGAGAAAAAAATTCATTTGCTCTTTCGTTCCATAGCTTTTTATTCACTCCTTTTGCTAAAGCCAACATTTAAAGTTTCGCTTAAAAAATGTGCTTAAAACCACGAAAAACGGCTAAACTATCATGTTATCGAGGAGGCAGTTTAGATTGCTCCATAACGAAAAATTATACAGAATGCCTTTTGAACTCGACGTGTAGTCATCACAGACTGGGAGCGCCGATGAGTTAACCTGGACTATATTTACTTTATTTGTCAAGCGTAAACTGATTGTTAGTTTTTTAATTAGTTTCAGTAAAAATTTTTTAAAAAGATTGAATTTTGAAGTTTAAAATATTATTAGGCAGATTTAACACAATTAGTATGAGAAAATAAGGTTAAAAAAAGTAAGACCCAAAGAAATTACGAATTGTGCAGCGATCAAAGTTCACTTTTATGTTTCTATTGCAAAACTCAAAAATAGACATATAGATAAACGCCTTCATTGTGACCGAATTTACATAATATAATAATACAAATATATATTACAATATAAAAAGACACACTAATGAAAAAAAACCAAAAAAATATTACGGATATCCGTGCTGCGCTATGGAATTTTAATAATGTACCGTTAACATAAATGAGAAATGTTGAAGTTATGTAAAATCGAACAACAATATATAATCGAATAATGTACGAATACCTTAGATCGATCGATAACATAGCAATTCGAACAGACTAGCAAGGTTACATTGAGCTTCTGCTAGCCTGTACATAAACACCTGCTTTACAATTATTAACGCAATAATTTAGTAATTATGAAGACCGTAACTGCAAAAATACTTGACCCAGTATTTAAATTGTACGTATATAAAATTGTACGTTCATTACAATCCCTTGAGTAGTTTATATTTCTATTCTGGAAAAACATATAAACTTTTGAGTTTATACATTATACGTGATGGTAACTTCTTACCAAATTTCAAAACAATCGTTTAACACACAAACACACACAAAACACCCACAAACAAACAAATAGGCCTACATAACACACAAACACATACACAAACAAACACACAACTCACTCTCTCTCACACACACACTCGTATACACGCACGCACGCACGCACAATCCGAATGTTGAACTATCGAGTTGAATCACAAACCTTGCTTCGCTTGATCGATGATTTAAAAATCTTTTCATTCGGTCATCTAAATAACCATGTTTCATAATTATCCGACATACATTACAAACGCCAGAGGGCCGTTACCAATTACTTACTGACGTCAATGCCCTGTGATTAAAGTCTGTGAAAGTAAAATTTCTCTTCCCATCATCCGTTACCGGAACGGAAGTGTCATTGTTTCCGGGAGCTTGTCGCCGTCTCTGAAGTTTTGGGAAAGTAAAAAAAGGACAAATAAAATCCGAATTACAATCCGGTTCTATATCCTGTTACAGCCACTCAGAATAGAACTATTTCATAACGCTTCCCCATCAAGTGTCAAGGTTATCATTCCTCAGTAGTGTAATCGTACATAATCGATTAGTCAACCTACACATACTCAAATTTTCATTTAACTATTGTATACATTTATAATTACGACAAACGGCTGATTCGCTGGCGTGATGGAAGCAAATTCTCAAGAGATAAATTTTATTTTTTCCATCTTTTTGAAACTTTGATTTTACCATCACAAAAAGAATTGAAATCTGTATATATTAGCGTTTTTACCTTTCAAATTGCATTAGAAATACTAAAGCGGACCCCGATCGTCGTT
>CM040190.1:44298349-44358349 GCA_022606455.1 Callitettix versicolor | reverse complement strand
TTGATGTCGTAATCTAAAATAACTGAATTAAACTAGTTCTATCCGGTGTCAACAACATCAGTGGTAAATAAGGAGTTGAGGCGAAGCACAATAATAGAGACTATACGATTACTAAATAGTTCTATTATGTATGGGAAAACAGTGGTAAATTGATATGGGTAAAGCAAAAATTGAAACTAATGAAATAGGGAAGCACGTGCTTTGAAACCACGTACTGAGGGTCTATAATCGAGGCTTATCTTGGAATTGTAAAGAAGTATTGAATGTAATTTATTCTTGTGTATTTTGTTGGTAGCCTTATAATGTCAGTATTCATAAGTATTTTAACTTTAACGTATACAATGATTTATTCGAAGTAGGAAGAACAAGTTCCCGGAATTGGTAATGAAACTTTATTGAAAGTACACATAATATTTTAACTTTATTTCCTTTCAAAATACTCTCCTCCTGCATGTACACACTTCTTCCACAGTTCATACAATTTTTGAAAACAATTCTGAAAGCCATTTTTGGAAATTAAGTTTAGCCGTTTCGTCGCATTTTCCAACACCTCTTTCGAATCACCAAAACGAAGATGCAATGCCATTTTCAGTTGTGGAAATAAATAAACATCCAATGGTAAAAATCACGGTGCTTCCTGTACGACCCTTAGACGGAACGTCAGTCTGATGAATGGAATCAAAAACATCGTAAAGAAAGGATAAACCAGGAGTTGATTCACTACGAATTTATTCCTGGAGGGAAAACAGTTAACAAAGAACAGTACAAGGAGATCCTGAAACGGCTACGAGATGAAAACGATGTGAAAAATAGGCAGGGAACGATTGGATTTTGTTGCATAACAATGCCCAGTCACATCGATCACCAATGTTGAACAAATACCTCTCCAAGCTCAATGTTAGCTTCCTGGAACACCCTGCCTATTCTCCCAACCTTGTGTCCTGAAGGGACATCGTTATGCTGATTCGCGATCCCGCAGGGGGTGCAGATTAGCTGCACCTATTGAGAGGATTTAGACATCCCTCGCAGTACCCGAGTCTAACACACACTTACACTTACGACTCTAACACTTTACACTCACACTTACATTTATGGAGGTGATAACAGCCATGTGCTTTTCGCCTTTAAAAAAAAAAATGTTGATTCGCAAGAGGTATAGAAAATACAACAAAGCGGCTAAACGAAAAATAAGATTACAGTATTACAGTACTTTCAATAAATTTTTATTGACAAATTCCGGGAACTTCGTGTATCAAATATTAACATCAATGGATCAGCTTACCTCTGTGTCGTCTGCTTTGCCACGAAGCGGACTATACTGCTTGTAGAGTATTTTTCAGTGTTCCTATTGAAACATGTTCTACTTAGTTTTACTAACACTGCAAAAATCGACTGGGTTTAAAATAAATTGTTTTTTTCTTTAAAAAAACATTTTTTTTAAACCAAACTAGGTTTAAATTATTCGAGACTTTTCTGGCCCAGTGTTTGAAAATTAGAGGCACAGTTTTACAGATAATTTCGCTCTCGTTAAAATTCAATGGAAAATTTGTTTAGCTACAATACGATTTTCAAAATAGTGTAAGGTCAAAATTGTTTTTAGAAATTCAAAAACTCCCTTACATCCGATCTACGAATGAAGTGGCTTCATTACATATAATTTGTTGCTTTTCTTTAATATTTTGGCAAAACCAAAATGAAAAATATGGTTAAAATTTTAATCACGTTAATTTGTTCACGTCGTTTACTGTTTAGACACTATGGAGTGACTGCCGACAAACAGAATTTCTTAGTGGTAAATACGTACCATAATTATGATCATGAGTAATTATTTATACTTAAACATCGTTTATTAGCTAATTCTATACACAAGCCATACTAATGAATTTATAACAATTTATGTGGTTCTTTCTTTGGAGGTTTCCGAGAGTCGATCCCAGCCTTCCTGGGTGAAAGTGTAACCAAACTTTCTCTGGCGAATCCTTCCGTATTCTCGTACAAGGATGTATCATTTTTGACGTCAATATTCTGACGTCACTACGTATAAACCTGCACACTGACAATTGTTTATAATTACTAGTAAATAACAAATACATTGCTATTGTAATCGAACAATAAACAACATATTAGCCTATTAACGAATTTCCATTGAAAAATGAGCAATTTAAGCGGCCATCACCCAGACTTGGGACCTTGAAATGAGCACCGATCCTGACCTTTATATCACTTTTTAAAGGTTCGTTAAAATATTGTTATATACTATTAGTGAGCCTATATGATCTTTCGCAGTTAAGGGAAAAAGGAACAAATACAACAATGTACAGCAAGAAGTTGAATAGTGTTATAGCATCACTTTATAAACAATGTTCGAAGTGACCTATGAAATATGTAGCAATCACAACTTCCCTTGTTGGTACACGAACGAAAATAAAAAGAGGTTAGGATTTTTTTATGAAATAGCTATTCGTAATTGAATTAAAACACCATGAATTCTGTAGATAAAATAATTAAAATTATTCAAATAGCTTTTATTTTATAATTGTATTGTATTACACCAATCGTTAATTCAATACTTGTATCATGCAGGCCTATTATTTCTTGTCAATATGAGCTTCCGTTAAAATGGACGTTATAGTTATATTTAATATTGTAAAATCTGTTAATAGAGCAATGTTATTCATTATATTTAGGTTATTTATTACAATAGGCCTTACTTTGTTTTACTTTCGTATTTAAAACTATAACCTATAAAATTAATGACTGAATTCTAACGTTGTACCTTATTGAAATATTACCTACAAATATTATTGTACAAATGAAACCTATTATAACTGGATTTTACATTACATACCTAAATTAGGCTTCAGCATTTTCTGTTTACTAAAAGCAGAGTCGTTTATTTAATAACATTTACATATTAGAACTGGCCTAGACTGTCTTACCGATTCTACTTTCAAAACTGATCCTTTCAACATTACTTGGATAAGTAAGTCTTGGATAAGGTAATACTTTAAATATTACTTTTAACAATGTTTATTTTAGCAATCAGCTGTTCCTGGTACAATTGTTTGTTATCTATGCTTGCATTGTGCTGCATTCTCACGGGGATACACTCTATTAAGGACTGAATTCTAACATTGTACGTTATTGAAATATTAACAAATGAAACCTACTTATAACCAGATTTTACATTACATACCTACATTAGGCTACAGTATTTACTGTTTACTAAAAGCAGTCCTTTATTTAATAACATTTACATATTATAACTGGCCTAGATTGTCTTACCGATTCTACTTTCAAAACTGATTCGGTCAATAATTATTTGTCACAAACACAATAATACTTTAAATATTACTTTCAACAATGTTTATTTTGCAATCATCTGTTATGGTACACAATTGCTGCATTGTACTACACTCTTCTGCATTGTACGGGGACACTCTTGGAATTTTGTTTAAGAACTTTTGTCGATTTAATTTTATTTTAAAGCCTTAAAATGGAAAAATATGAGATTTGAGAGTTACATGGTGTTCTGACGGACCTTTAGATATCACATATATGTAGTATCAATAATTCAAGTCCTTTTTTGGTACAAAACCGATTGGAATGCTTAGCGTGATAATATATGAAAGGTATATATTATTTTAAATTCACTGCTTAGATTAATGTATACTTACATCAGGGTGCTTATCAGAACCCCCCCCCTTGTGAGTACAGGTTGGCGATCACGAGATAACCTTGATCTCACCGTCCTTCATCTATCTGCTCTAGGGTTAAATCCCTTCATCCCAGCCTAAGGTTGAGTGTCTAAGGAGGAGTTTACCTTAAGTTGCGGACTCTGGTTAACAGGTTACCTCCAGAGTTAATCTAGCATGCGGAAATCTGTACATGTGCAAATTTTATTTCCCTAGCTACTTGTGAAATTTGGATACATTACTCAAAGCCTATGCCAAAGAAACATACAAACTCATAGAAATATCGTTCGAACGTAATAGAGCAATGACTAGAGGATGGGATAATAAAATCCCAGGCACTGCGATCAATTGACAATTGTGCAACGAAACCTTTTGAGTTCTAGTTCAACAAACTGATGTCCTTAATAAGTTCCAGCAATTCACTCACTTGCTTGTCCTCCTTGAGGTCCTGTACATCAAATTCTTTTAGCCTCCTGCTGGCGTGGCCTGTAGTTTCCTCTTCTTTCCTGCGTAACCTACACACAGTTTCTCCATGGTACATTCTTTCAGTGCCCTGTAATAAACCCTATAGTTTTACTAAGTTAAGCTTACCCAATATATCAAACCCAAGTATCGCTTAAAGGGTACGTACACGAACTTCAGAACACTCTGTGTGTAATCGCAAACGATTGAATATTCCTCACACCGTGTTGGCATCTATGAATACAAAGTCGAGACTTTAGTGGCTATAAATTAAACGTGTAAATCGATCTATCGAATGTTACTGGATTCAATGAATAAATTAGTGTCAAGACTTAAATCTGAAATCGATAATACGCACTTTGTGATGTTATGGGCTGATTTAGGCTCACCGCCTCGCTTGTGTCTAAATGGTAAGTCGAAATACAAACCAAAAAGTAAAGATAAAGTGACGTTTATGTTGAAATAAAAGATTTTTAATTTTAATTATATAATGTGATGTTGTGAGAAATGGCATACACAACAAGCTGTGGATAATAGTTCCTCGGATCTGATTGAAATTAAAAGTAGAATGTACAATATTATAAAAAAAACTATATTATTAATTAAAGTTTGATCAAATTTCAACAAAAATTAATCTTTAAGGGGTGTATGTGTTTGGAGGTCAAAGAACTCTAAGAGGAAATTTCAGACATAAAAACCAATTTTGATGTTATTAATGACGAGAAAAATATAAGGATGGGGATGGTAGGTACCAACTAGTATTTTCCCTTGAATATAACATTAGGTGTTAAAATTTTTGGCACAAAATCAGCTGTTTTAAAATTATTAAAACATTTGTTCGGTTTTCTATCATATTTTGGCGTAAATAAAAACCAAAAATACGGTTAAAATATGTTTAACTTTGTAAAAATTATTGCGACCTTCACACATTTTCCATCTTTATTTTGAACTTACAAACTTGTTTAAAACTGCTTTATTTTGCTCAGGTTAAGATAGGAACTGAGTTCTTGCTGAGTTTACTGTTTAGACGCTAGGGACCGACAAACAGAATTTCGTAGTGGATTGTTAAATACGTACCATAATTGTGATTAGGTGTAAATTGTTTACACTGATAATGTTTAGTATATATATATATATATATATATATATATATATATATATATATGTGTGTGTGTGTGTGTGTGTGTGTGTGTGTGTGTGTGTGTGTGTGTGTGTGTGTGTGTGTGTGTGTTTTTTAGCACGCTGTCGTTAGCAATTTTGGTCCGATTTAATTTAAACGTGGCACAAAAAATCTATTATGTTACAATAATAGCTTAGAAATGTTAGTTAAACAGCTAGAATCGTTCAGCAGTTTCAAAATGGCGGCAGTTCGAAATCCTTAAAAATCGTATTTTTTTATGATTTTTTTTGAAAATCTGATTTTACCATATTGATCAGCTTTTGTTATAATTTTGAAAATCGGTTGAATTAAGAAATGTTTTATGGCTCTCAGGGTTCATTTTCTTATTTTCATTGTAATTTGAAAGTTATTTTAAAATCCTAACATCTGCAGATTTTAATGCTGATTAGGCCTGGTGGCCACCAGATGCGGAACGAAGTTGCGCTGGGCAAAGCGAACTATGCATTCAAAACCTAACCTATTGTTTTTAATGTAAGTGAGGACAATCTAAGATCTTTCCTATCTAGGTTCGGTTTTGAAGCTGACTCCGTTTCTCTCACTACGTTGACCACACCTACAAACTTACAATTTCTCGTTACCTAGGTAACGCTGCCTAGGTTACGGTCTTTAAACCTAGTAGTTTCCTAGAATCCGTTATAGTAGGCCTGAATATTTGGATTTAATAGATACAAACGCTTTCTTTAAACTGGCTGAACTCCGCTTTCGGTTGCCGTTAATCATGATTCCCCTCAGTTCAGCTCCGCCCGGCTCAGCTCAGCTCAGCTCCGCTCTGCATTTGGAGGCCGCTAGGCTTTGTGACAATGAAATGAAAACTTCAAAAAGGACAATATAAAGAAAAGTACTTTTGGGAATCCACTTATATCACATCAGCGATTATTTTAATGCTCGGTAACTCGCAACTCCAACATCCCTTACACTGAATCAACAAACGACAAATATTTTTATATTATTACCTTTAATACCTTATTAATTCAATTAAGATTGTATTAGTAAATTTCCAATACTTTCAACAACAATAGTATTCCGAATTAACTGCATGGGGAGGGGGCTAATTATGCTAACACCTACTGATATAATGTACGCTGATGTAATTACGGTGTAACTATCCTTTGTTTTCATTCATGATGGTGTAATTGTTTTAATATCAATGCTTTATACGTACAATGGAGTGAAGGTGTGCTACTGTCCAGTCGCGTATATAACAATTTTAACGTGGAAAATAATGTCTTTGGGGAAAACAAAGTCTTTCGATATTAACAGAAGAATTCTGAAAATTGTTAACTTGATTCAGTTTTGTTTACTTTCTTGTCATACGAAGTAGGAATATAGAGAAAGTTTGGAGACCATAAAAAAATCGATTATGAGATTTTTTTTTTTTTGATTTTCACTGTTTCACTGAGTTTAAACAACTGGTTTTTACTTGAATGTTTGTCCATTAATTGTGTGTGTTTGCGCGCCCGCGTAGTGTGAGTGTAAATCGCTGGATACTAAAATAATTGAACCATTTTGATGAAATTTAGCATTCAGGCTTAATTTGTCAAATCTCGGCACCGATTTTGATCAAATTTTGCTTGAATTTTACTGAATATTACAAATTTTGACATACGTAGATTTTATTACTAATTGTAATGGTGATTATATATTTCCAATTATGAGTAACATAAACAAAAATATTGTTGTGGTAATTATTGCTGTCAAACCAGCGAGACAGCTGCGTTCAGCGTTTATTCGAAATACTGTTTAACACACAGCGTTGATACAAGGACTGCATCTCTTCCTTTGCAGGCGCAGGCGTTTATTGTTATCTTTCTGTCTTGTCTGTGGTTAAATCAGATTTCCTTCGTAAGGGACGGTATAAATATTTATACGTAATAAACAATTGACTTCTTCTTGGCTAGATTGTTTCTCCACCATGAATAATAATGGCTGATCTAATAAGGTATGTGTTACAGGTGTTTTTCATTGGAAATGAGCTATTGGAGTGGCTACCATGGTATGAGCCAAACCTGAGACATTGAAATAAACGCAAAATCTAAATGGGTCGTTAAACGTGTGTGTGTGTGTGTGTGTGTGTGTGTGTGTGTGTGTGTGTGTGTGTGTGTGTGTGAGAGAGAGAGAGAGAGAGAGAGCGCTTGTTTGTACGTGATATCACTCTCGCGTTTGCAATTTCGGTCGGATTTCATTAACATTTATCATAAAAATCGATTTTGATTATATTTTGGAAGACTTCGTTGCCCGTCATAATCCGTTCAACAGTTTCAAAATAGCGGCTATTTCAAAATAAAAAAAAAATCCGTCACTTTTTTCTTAAATGTTTTTGAAAGCCCGTTTTCGATCACCGTAATCAGTGTTAAGAACATCATAAATTAGCATTTAACATTTTCAAAACCCATTGAAATTACGAAAATTAATTTGTCAGAGTGCAGGCTTCTTTTGAATTGCCGATTATGATGGCGTAATTAGCTATTTAAATGGTTGTAAAATAATGTAATAATTAAAATTTAAATAATTAATTAAAATAAATTAATTTAATTAATTACAAAATAATAAATAAATGATTGCGAAACATCAATTAAATTAATTTAATTAAATTATTTATTTAATTAATTAAATAACAATAAATAAATGTAAATGGTTGCGAAAATTATAATGTTATAAATCCGCTTCCATTTAGCGAGCGGTTCTTGAATGACTTAATGACTTTAATCTTTCATTATACTAACAATATAAAGTCAATTTGTATTACTACAGTCGAATTGAACTTTATTTTGTTAAAAAAGCACGTAACAATGTTGCTTTTAATTTAATGAACAAAACACAAGTAAAGTATTTAAGGGCTTGTGTCTGCTGCTTCTGTCCTACGACAGTCTTAACACTAAGCCCATATACGCAATGAGCCTTACAGGAGGGGGAAGGGGTTCTTGCGCAACAATTAGGTAAATTGGCAGCCGATGTTTTTGTACTCTTGCAGCAATTTGCAAATGAACTTCAACCGATTTTAATTAAACTAAACGTTGGGAATTTTAAAATCAACGTAATTTGCAAGATTGTAGGTTATGTTCCAGTTGGAGTTAATAAATGCATCTGTGATTATTGCCGTAGCGTAATAATTATTTCGAGTAGAAGCAAATGACAAAGTAATTTGTTTTACTGAAAATATTTAATGATGAATTAACTGTTTCTATACGTTTCAAAATAACTTCTAAATAGCAGTTCAAAGAACAGCAGACCTACAGTATATTATTTATTAATTGCCCGCGATCGTAAAGTTTCCCGCAAACCGTAATATTTACGAAACAAGTTACAGAACCAAAATTTTATTGGAAATTTTATCGCCTTTTTTCCCTGAAGCGGTCAAAATTACGATAGTTCGTTCGGTCAGTATTACTGAAAATAGTCGGCGAATACACTCGTCATACTTAAATCGGAAGCCGCCATCTTGAAACGGAAATAAATGGGAAGTACACATTAGTAGTTAGGGCTTTATACAAGGTATCTTCGTACGGAATTTCAAAACAATCGGTCAATGCGTTTGGCTAAATCTGTGTACACTTTTCATTGTTAAATCAAAGATGTGAATGTGTGCGTGTTTTGTGTGTACTTATGAGTCTTAACGTTCAAGGTCACAATTATGGTTCTATTTGATTCAAACGAAACACAAACTGATTTTAGTTATCGTTTAAACAACAACCAACAAAATTCGTTCAACAGTTTAGAAATCATTAAAATTTCATAAGTTTCTTAAATATTTTTGAAAATCTTATTCCACCGTCGTAATTAGCGTTAAACACTGCATAAATTATCGTTTTGAATTTTCTAACTCCTTTGAAATTATAATAAATTTTAAAGTTTAAAACGCTAATATATACAGATTTTAACGCTGTTCGTGGTTGAGTGATCAGAATTTCAGAAAGAAGTTAAGGTAGAAAAAAATTATTTTTAGAAATTCGCTTCAATCACGTCGACGAGACAGCTGCGTGTCGCGATTAATTTTCCATACCCGATGATTACACTGAAAGTTTTGTCCCAAGTCACAGATTTACAAGACAAATCGCGGTTGGAAATGCTCTGTGTTTTCCCTTTTCCTCAAGTTTTTCCGCGAAATAAATAACCAACATTTGCTGGAACGACGTTTCGTTAAGCCCGGGAAAAGTATTTTAACTGAAATTTTCTTTTACGCCACAACATAAACCCCGTAAATACGAACAGCGTAAAACATTGTCAGTTAGGGTAACTTGGGTGAATTAGTTATGAATTATTTATTTTATTTACTTGCAAATTTCTGTTGAAAAATGAACTTTTGTAGCTTGAAGTGGCACAGACTCTAACCTATAAATTACGTGTTTTATATATATATATATATATATATATATATATATATATATATATGTGTGTGTGTGTGTGTGTGTGTGTGTGTGTGTGTGTGTGTGTGTGTGTGTGTGTGTGTGTGTGTGTGTGTGTGTGTGTGTGCGCGCGCGCGCGGGCTAATATTAGCAATTTGTAACCTATTTTTTAACCTGTTTTGGTAAACAAAATTCCGAGGGCAGTACGAAGTCTTCCTGTGAGAGTACAACACAATGCAGGCATATGTGAGCAATTACTAATTGGTGTATGATAACAGCTGATTGCTAAAACATTGTTGAAAGTACTATTTATTATACTAATACTGTACCCAAATCAAATAATTATTGACTGGAATCAGTTTTGAAAGTAGAATCGGTAAGACAATCTAGGCCAGTTCTAATATGTAAATATTATTAAATAAAATACTCTGCTTTTAGTAAACAGTAAATACTGTAACCTAATTTAGGTATATAATGTAAAATCCGGTTATAGTAGTTTTAATCATATATATTATTTCTCGCGTCAACATCCCTTTTTCTCAGCACATACTATTCGTACAGGCATAAATGAAGTATCTTTAGAAAGATTTTTTTAACCGGTTCCTGACATTTCAAAACGATGTTGCTCTAAAACTTACTGTTTGCGGAAAATTTTAATATAAAGACACTTTTAACTGTCATAGGAAAAACAGTATCTTAGATACGCATGCGCAGCATTACAAATCAGACAATATTTTGTATATTTTACGAAGCTAACTTATTAATCACGAATATACAATCCCGTTAAAAATGCCTCTTTTTTGCATAACGTGTTCAGAACAATTTCAATATTTATTTAAAAGTCATTAAACGTATAGGTTATGTGGCCCTACTGACAGTCTCCTGTCCTTGTCCATCGTACAAACCGGGACAAGAATTTCGAATACCAAACACATGTTTTGGACACTGTTTTCACACAATTATATTTGTGATTTCCCCTTCTATCGTGCATTTATCTATTTTTAATTCGAACATCATGCAATACGAAGTACATATAAAGTGTCAAAATACAATCAGAGGTTAACATGCCTTTTCAATTGACTAGACGACAGTTACCTATTAAAATTGCGTTTGCTATCACTATAAACAAGTAGCAGGGACAAACACTTCAAAGAGCAGGATTGTATTTACCAAATGCCGTCTTTACTCACGGACAATTGTATGTAGCCTTTCCAAAGGTAACTAAATCAACTAACATGTTTGTACCCATTAAAAAAAATGAACTATTTATTCAAAAGGCTGTGTTTACTTAAAACTTCCATAGTGCGAAATTTCGCACGGTCCCACTGGTTTTTAAATATTTCAATAAGATACAATGTTAGAATTCAGTCATTAATTTTATAGGTTATAGTTTTAAATACGAAAGTAGAACAAAGTAAGGCTTATAGTTTTAAATAACCTAAATATATAACGTCTATTTTAACAGTTATATTGACAAAACCTACATGATTTTGCAACGATTTTACTTTAGGAAGATATGCACAGTAATATTAAATTACTTGTATTGAATTAAAGAAGTGTGTTAAAGTAACTAACAGCCAGTGAGGTGCTGTAATATGTTCAACTTGCTGTGAATTTGTGTATTATTCGTTTCTTTTTCTTATTAACTGCGAATGGTCGCACTGGCCTATTCGTTTTTTAAAAAAGTGTAGGCTAAGATGAATAAAAGTAATTTTGATAATTCACTTACATTATATCAGTGAGACAGCTGCATACAGCATTATACAAAATTTAATTTTTAAATAAAATTAAACAAGCTTCCTTAAGAGACAATTTTAACAATATACTTTCATAACACCTGTGTGTACGTAATCGTTTCTTTACGCGGTAAATTGTGAAATAAACGAAGAATATCCAGGAACAGATTCCAGTTATTGTCAAGTAATTTTAGGTGAAATTGTTCTGCTCCAAATACGATTCACGTGCGCAATTCTTAAATTGATACAAATTACAAACAGGCGGGCATTAGCAGTACAGTTTGCGGAAATAGTAATCGGTTTTTCACTATTTAAAGACATCTTTTAAGACGTAGCTTTTTTACTCTTAATTTATGATTTTTAGTGATAAAACCCTTTTTTTGACATAAAGTAAATTCATTCGAGCCGGCGGAGGCAGCTGAAATGAGCAGCTGATAGGTTTAGCGATCCCACCTTATCTCTATGTCGTTCTACTCTCATTCATCTACTCAAGACACACACACACACACACACACACACACACACACACACACACGCACACATACACACACGTGCACGTGTACGCACGTACGTACGCGCACACACTCACGCGCGCACGCACCCACTCACAAATGTGCGCGCTCACACACACACACAAGCGCGCACGCACAAACACACATACACTCACTCACACGGGCGCGCGCAAGAACACACGCACTCACACCCACTCACAAACGAGCGCGCGCGCACTACGCACACACACACACACACACACACATACACATTCGTTACTCTATATAACCTGGCTTACTATAGTGTAAAGCGATCCGCGGTGATGGATTGTATGACACCGGCCTAATAGTGTATCACTTGAAGCCTGCGATACCTGGCGACCTCCCACTGTACCATGCATGCGGGGCTCTGTGTGGGCGGACATAAATTCTCTAGCTACTTTTGTTCCCAAAGTAAAACTGTACATAGAATGAGCGAGAATTGCACAACATAAAACTGGTATATTTTATATACTTTTTAAAATATGTTTTCCTTATATTTGTCTATATTTCTTACTTTTTTATAAATGTTAATTTATTATTTTTAAAAATATTTTTATGGTAAAAGTTTATATTTTTTAAATTTATAGCTTGGGCACAAACTCCATTATAAGGGTCAAGAATAAGGGGAGGAAATTGAAAGCGAAGTAGCAGAGCAAGCATCTGAAAGTACCTCAGTAATGAATTGGGAAGTCACCAATTAGAAGTGTGCAGAGTTACTCACCAAAACGTAGACTTTATGAAGAAACTAGAACTGGAGAAAACGCTGAAACTGAGCATCTCAGGAATATAGAAAACACAATAGATCTACAAAGGTAGCAGTGCAAGAGTAACCACAGAAAGTCATTCATTTATTCAAATTCAATCTAACGTAAAAATTTAAAAATTCAAAAATTTTTCCATATGAAAATAATTGCGGCAAGCAGTTGTCACATTAGCGTGATGGAAGAAAATTTCTAAAAGTAACAATCTTACCTTCTTTTTGAAACTCTGATTTCACCGTTAAGAGCAGCTTTAAAATCCGCATATATTAGCATTTTAAATTTTTTATATTTTCTTAAAAAGTACTAAAATGAACCCTAACCACAGTCATAATAAATTTTTTAGTTTCAATGGATTGATGCAGTTTTTAACTGTGAATACAATGGTTTAATCGGATTTTCCGCTCTGTAATTACAAACAACCAATTTGAAGTAAAATTGGCAAATATAAATCATATCTAAAAATATAAATGTTCGTCACTAAAAAAACATTAATGTGTTTTCTAAAAAAAAATTTTTTATAGTTTTATTGCATCGTTAAACACAATCAGTGTTGCCAAATAAACAAAGCAAAAAGTCTTCTTGCTGCAGCAAGGATAACGAAATCCTCCTCCCACAAGGAAGTTATAATGTTTCGCGTTGTCAGGTTGGCAACATCTGCTGCCAAGTACCAACATAACGGCGTTAAACTTTACACTTTTTATTAGTTTTAACAGATGTGCTACTTTAAGCAGTTTGCGCACTTAACCTGATTTTTGCTACTAGTGAAGTTGCTTTGAGAATTTCGCTTGGCTATATCTGATATAATATCAATGGCCATTGGTGTTTCTAAGGAAAAAAACAATTTTTTAATTGAAATAAATAAATACAAAAGTTTTGTTTTGAATAAATAAATAAAATTAGAGCTTTTACTAAATTGAAAGTCCACTAAAGCTGTACTTAAAGACATTGAAACGTACCTGAAGTCATTATAACGAACCTAAAGTCGTCATTGTAACTTACCTAAAAGGCATTGTAACGTACTTAAAGTAATTGTAACGTACCTAAAGTCATTGTAATGTACCTACAAGCATTGTAACGTACATAAAGTCATTGTAATCTAAAAGGCATTGTAAGGTGCTTAAAGTAATTGTAACGTATCTAAAGTCATTGTAACGAACCTAAATGGCATTGTAACCTACCTAAAAGGCATTGTAACTTACTTAAAAGGCATTGTGAAGTGCTTAAAGTCATTGTAGCGTGTCTATAGTCATTGTAACGTACCTGCAAGTATTGTAATGTAACTTAAGTCATTGTAATTGTCCGAAAGTATCGTACCGTTTAGATGCTGGTACGACTGTGTGTGCTATCGAAAAACTACTAAGAAACTCGCCTATTGTTAATGTTAATTTTAAAATTAAAGGACTGTGTCGAAAAATTGTAAATTTTTTGTCCGTAACAGAAACATACTGTAATTAAACAAAATCTTTAAGAATCCGGAGGACTCGGTGGTCGATGTAGCTAAAGCACCGGTCAGTCTGCTGCGTCTCTGAATTGCGAATCTTGAAATTATTAGCTCTAGCCGCAGTTACTCCAGTTGCTTTTACCATTTACGCTCTGATCCCTCGTAAATTTATCGTCCTCATTTGTCTAACTGGCATAAAGTATGGACGTTAAGCAAAAAAAAAAAAAAAAAAAAAAAAAACTACTACGATTCTACTGTACGCAGAAGACCCCTGGAGTGTGGTCGTAAAGGACGAAAGGAAACTTCTTACGGATGCTACGAAGAAGAAAGGCTTGTTTGGGCCCAAAAATACAAAAACTGGGGGCATTGAGACAGCGAAATCTTGTTCTCCGACGAGAGTCATTTTGTAGTTCAGGGAGTTGGACGAACGGGTGTTGCCAAGACACATCAAACAAGTTATAAAGCACCCTTTAAAGATGTTTTTGGGATGCTTCTCCTTTGGACCAACAATTTTAGTACCTGTCTCTGGGTTGATGAACAAGTACACCTCAATATTGGAAAACAAGGCTCTACCAGGACCTTGTAAATTCACTTGCAAAACACTATTTTTTCAACAAGATTTGTCCCCCTGCCAATAATAAAATAAAGTTACGCTTTTCATGTCTCAAATTGGGATTCAGTGTTTAGACTGGCCTGGAAATTCACTAGACTTGAACCCAATTGAAAATTTGTGGGAAATTGGAAAGAAAAGGATAAGAAAAATGGACTTCACTACCTAATAAAAGTTATTTTTTGTGTTGTGGTTAAGCACACTATCAATAAATTAAAGAAATATGTAAAAAAACGTATATTCAGTGCATTAAAAGGGATATTAAAGAGCGAGGAGGACATATTCAATACTAAAAAGATACTTTAAAAACACTGTACATTGTTTATATGTTGGAGACTTATTTCAATGTAGTTTTTAGTGAACTCATTGTATATTATTTGTTACAAGTAAGTTATATATAACAGGTTTAATGTTAAATGTCATATGTTAAATGCTATATGTTATTTTTATATGTTTTATGTTGTTATGTAGTAAGTTTTTTTTTTGTAGAACTCAAAGTCTATTCGTATTTAGTTATTCCTCTGTTTAACATAGAACAATGCAAAGCGCGTTCTATCTGGCGTTAGCGCAACTAAAATACCCTGGATATTAGCCTATACAGTTGCACAGAGCTGCTCAACTATTCTCGACTTCCTGTTCCGTTTTCACTGGGATTTGTGTCATTAAAAGTTTATAAAATATAAAGTTCATTTTGTTTAGATTCCGAATTTAAATTTTAACAAAAACTCTCGGCATTTTCACTTCGCTTCCAATAATTTGAAAAGTCAAAAAAAAATTCGACACGCAAAAATAATTTGTGAAAACTAACAACTTTTAATTGCATCACGTAAACGAATACTTCCGCACTCGACAATATATATTTAATTTTTAGCAAATTTTCATTGAAATATGAGCTATGAACCATCGTGGTAAGATCCGGAGTCTTGAAATGAGCGTTGATCCTGACCGCTGATCATATTTTGAAATATTGTTTTATATATATATATATATATATATATATATATATATATATATATATATATATATATATATATGTATATATATTGCTCAATTTATAAAAATGGAAGTTCCGAAACTGTAATCTTCCGAAGGTTGGACATATTTCATCCAGGGAGGGGAAGCGGAGTCAGCTTTAAAACCGAACCTAGACAGAGTCGAAGCTAAGTGGGGCTAGACAGCGACGCCGCTTGACACCATTCAGCATTGGTTACACTCTCAGTGGAAGTACTTAAAAAATTATACTCACTTCTGAATAAATAGTTCGCTGAACTCAGAATATCTCCGCACCGCATTTGGTCGCCAGTCGACCTAAGGTTGCGTAATATATATAAAATTTAGTGACCACTCAAATTTATCTAGAGATCAGGATCGGAGTTCATTTCAAGGTCCCGGATCTGGGTCTTACCATGATGACTGCTCTATAGCTCATTTCCCCCAATGGTAATTCGCAAAAGTAATCACGAGATGGAATCAGATAAATAAAATTTTACATGGAAAAATGTTTATTTGTGGAAGCCAATTTGAAAAAGTAGCCATCATGGTAAGATTTAAATCCGGAGCCTTGAAATGAGCTCCGATTCTGATCGTTACATAGCTGACCGTAGTTATAGCTTTGACACATTTGTTACCCAACGAAATCTAAATTTGCAGATTCAAAATTGCATCAATTCCGTAAACATCAAAATTGTAAAAAACATCGTAAGTTTTACACTATAAACAACCTATTTTATTAGTCATAACGAGCTTGAAATCTGCAAAATGTAGCGTTTAAAATTTTAAAATTCAATTTCAAATTCTGAAATCAATTCTACGGCTTTCATTTTCAAGGTAATTTGGTAATTTAAAATTGTATTTCAAATTTACAATGATTACAGTTATGAAATCAGATATCAATGAAAATATTTTAAGATGAAAATATTTTCGTTGGTAATGTAACGCCAGCAAGACAGCTGCGCACAGATTATGATAAAATATTCGCATAAAAAACACTATGAACTGTAACCAGTGCAATCATAGATTACTTTGTGCTAATAATAACGCGTGTATCAGTGTATTGTTATAAACGCAATGTGTTTAGCAGACAGACAATTAAACAGTGTTTAATGTTTAATAATTGTCCTTGGACAATAGAAGGGGAGCGAAGCAAGCCGTTATGTTGCAGTTAATGTAGTTTGCAAAAGAGTTATGGGGAAACAAAAACATTCCGCTTGGCGTCCATGCAAAACGAGTACAAAATACAAACACCATATTTTATAGTCTACGCTGTTCTGTGAATTTGCTAATTTTATGTTTCAATAAAACCATTATCAAGGAAATAAAACCGTTAATGCACTTAGAAATTCCAGTTCGTGGATACCGATTGACAGATTAAGCTCAAAATTTTGATTCACAGATTTGAAAAATAGTCTTATCTATAAAGCTCAAAAAGCTCAACATAGTCATTGTGTGTATTAAAGTACACAGCCTAAAAGTCTCTCATAACATTTACACAGCCATATGCATAACATTTAAGACATATGATAGTGACTTGATAGTGGAGAAAACTAGATAACTTCAAAAAGTTACACGTCTTTATCTTTAATACTTAAACAGAAAAATTTCAAATAGGGTTTACGCATAAAAATTTATCTGAATTTAATAGAATTTATGTACAGTTTTATAGTTTTTTTCACGAATTTAATGAATGTTTGTTTAAATTTTAGTGTTTGTAAATTTTTTAGTAATCCCGTAATCATTGAATATAAACGTACAAGAATAATAACCCTTACGAGAGATATGTGAGCGCTCGCTGCTGGTGGCATCTTGCGACAGTTTGTTAAATAATAGTACTGTCTATTTTCTGAAACGTCTCTACTCCTCTTGATCTTGCAGCGCTCGTAGCGTCAGATAGTCCAATTACTTGGATATTATTATTAATATCGAGCAGGCTTTTTATAATAATAGCTGTACTTGTAGACCGTTTATATTCATTACAGTAACGTACTTTGTATTTATTTTCGGAGTATTTCCAAATTAGTTTTATTTATTTAATTTTTTTTGTTTTTCTTGACGTCGCCCAGGCCTTTGATAAGGTTTGTCACGTCTTGATAAGGTTTGATAAGGTTTGATAAGGGTCTTGAATATAAACTATACAGGGACCTACCAACTCAGTACTTTGAGTTATTACAATCATATATTAAAGGAAAGTACTTTCGAATTAAAGAGGATAACAGCAGGTGTACCGCAAGGTAGTATCCTTGGACCTGTACTCTATTTGTTGTATACATTGTTGCCACATTTGCTGATGACACCTCTATCCTTGCTGTTGAGGCTTGTGTTGAAAAGGCCACGAATAAATTACGAAGTGCAATGGATAGGATAAGTACTTGGACAAAGTGCTGGCGAGTTAAACTGAATGAGACAAAATTAATGCATATAAACTTTACCAATAAGAAGATTGCCACCCATCCATTGTTTATCAGCTCAAGCTGTTCCTTACTCCAACAATGCCAAATGCTTGGGGATGACCCTGGATACAAAGCTCAAGTAGAAAGTCCATGTAAAGAAAAAGGTTGAAGAGCTTAAAATAAAATATAGAGAACTTTACTGGCTGCTTGGACGTAACTCTGAGCTTTCAGTGCAGAATAAAATTTTAATATATTAACAAATATTGAAACCAGTATGGACATATGGCTTGCAAACGTAGGGTTGTACAAAACCGTCGAATATAAAAATAATAAAAAATTTCCAAAACAAAGTCTTGCGAGGAATAATCAATGCCCCATGGTATATTCGTAACAATGATTTACATTGGGACTTGAACATCAGGCTTGTCACAGAGGAAGATAAAAAATGTGCAACTAGTCATAATCTACGGCTTCTTACGCATGAAAATTGTGAGATGGAGGCAGTACTTGAAGTGGCCGGCAACGTTCGCCGCCTCAAGAGGACTAAACCTCATGAACTGCTCCACTAACGTGAAGGAAGTTATTAATGTAATAGTTATCCTACAAATGTGATTTTGTTGTAGATGTAAACCATTATCTAAACCAATCGATCTTGTAAAGATTGCTTATGAGTATTAAGTAAATAATAAAACAAATCTATTAAATTTAACCAGTTAAAAAACATCCGGTGGTCGAAGTGGCTAAATCACCGTTCAATAAGCTGCATCTCCTGAAATGTGCACCTCATAGTTCCTTACAGTTAACGCTGATCTCCCGTACTCATTAACTAAGTTTCAACATTTGAATAGGTTTTAATTAAATAAATACGTGAAATTGAAAGTTTGAGATAAAATTGTTGTTATGTAAGTAAAAAGATTCTAAAGGAATGCGTATTTTCATTTCCATCTTTAAATACGTATGATTAGGGTAGAATTAAAAAAAATATTTTCATGAAATATATCTCGGTATATTATGACTTCAAGTGTAAGTAAATAGAAGGCAAAGACGGAGGTTGGACAAAGTAGTGGCCCTGGCTACGTGTGTTATAAAAACAATTTAGAAACACAATCGTTAATATACAGTGTGCCCAACGAAGAGGTTTACGCATTTGATCCTCCATTATTTTCTCATTGCTCCATTGATCATTTTGAAACTATACATACTTTTTAAAGAAAGTAGCAGGAATAGTATGTGAAAATTGCATCTGGCTGATCTTTGTAGAAACAAAATGGTGGTAAAAAATAAATAAATTCTATTACTCTTAAAATTCTCACTGTACTGCAGTAGTAAATCATATTGTTGAACAGCTGTTAATTCTTTACGATTCATGAAATGTTCATTGCTATTTAGTTTACTTCTAATTAGTTTGTATCTAATTAAATTGTAAAACAATTAATAATTAGAAAATAAAACTTTGAAAAAATAACAAAATCACTTCTACAACTTTATTTAAAGTTTATTTTGAGCGCCATTTTGTTTCTACAAACGTCAGCCAGACGCAATTCTCACATAATATTTCTGGTAACTTCTTTAAAAATGACGTATAGTTTCAAAATTATCAATGGAGAAACGAGAAAATAATGGAGGATCAAATGCGTGAAACTCTTCGTGGGACACTGTACATTGTCAAGCCCAAGTTTAAACCGCGAGAAGTACCGACTGACAGACATAGCGACTAATCGAAACTGTAAAGCGGAGAGGGAGAGGGAGGGATTGGGTTCATTTCACGCCTTTTGGTTTCACGTTTGCTATTGATTAAAAAACTAATTGAAAGCATTTGAACAGTTGTTGTCCGGTTTAACAATGCATCTACATTCTGACTGTTTATGTTTATACGTTGGAGGGGACATTGAAGACGGGACAGGATTATTTCACACCTTTTGGTTTTCTTTTCTTCATTTGTAAGAGTTTAAGAGAAGGCGTTTGAATTTATGTTATCTAGAAGTGATTTAGATTGATTGCTAGAGGGGTATAGTGATACCTGGTAGCTTTATCAAAGAATATTTTGCAACTAAACCTTTTAGGAACTATTTCAGGAGTTCGGTTCCCTCAGTGAGTTTGAGCTGCTCACTGACTAGCTCATCCTGCAGGAGGTTCTTAGAGTTATGGTAACCAAATCACTCTTCGTCTCCTGATGACAAGAGTCTCACAATAATAGATTATGACTGCACTTTCCTCATCCATCCTGCTTAACAAACACAGATTCTCCTTGGTAAATTCTTGTTCTATTGCACCCTCAAACCACAGTGCTTCGTAATGAGTTCTTTCAAGTTGACTTCTACAAAGGATCCATCCCAACAATTCACCTAGAGGAACTTATTTTTTTCTCGACTTTGTCGTATTTTCCTAAGGGGTTCCCTTATCAGATTTTAGCCTTTTGGGGCTCTTGATGGTCAAAGTGGCTAAAGTATCGATCAGTTCACTGCTTCACTTAACTGCACACCTAAAGATTTTTTGTTCGAGCTGCAGTTGTTCCCATTGCTTTTCCCTTACCGTTAACACTGATCATTCGTCCTCTTTAGTATAACTGGCATAAAGTATGGATGTTAAGGCAAAAAATAGCCCTTAGGGTTTGAGTAACTCGCGCAGTTGCCATGGCTCCTGAACTTTTACCTCTAAGACTTGCATTCCTCTCAGCTATGGTTGATATCTGGGAGATCTTTTACTTCTAAGTTTAATTGAAAGTACCTTCTCTACCGTCTGCACTCTTCTCAATTTGCGCGTTTCTTCTCCCGATAGTTAGTCTAATTGTAGATGTTGCACATCATCTCTCAATTCTTCCATCACAAGTTGGACAGATGTGACTTGCATCCCCGCAACCTGTTTCGATTCACTACTTGTGGGTTCCATGGAGTTCAGTACTTATTCAGTTTCTATTATCTCTATTCTGTTTCCCAATAAACGTTTGTCCAGCTTCAACCATTAAAATCCCAAAAGTATCTAATGTTTACCCAATGAAAACTTCTCATGCTTGAGCGAGACTAGATTGATGCTGGAAGTCACCTGGTATCCGGAGTACGCGTACGTAAAACTAATATTTAGCTTAAAACTGCCTCTTAGCTGAACCTAAACTGACACAATCATAACCTTAATAGCAAAACATGGCTTGGGATGTAAATATGGATAGAGAAGGACTGTTAGACATTGGTACTTAAAACAAACACTACAATCACGAGAAAAATATTACAGACATTTTCATGAACAGTAACACAAAAAGTTAAATTTATTTCAACTGCAATTCTTATTGCAAAAGTAAATTTCAATCTGGAACCGTCTTTATATTAAAAAAAAAAAAAAACACAAAGGCAAGTAAAATAAAACTTTACAAACCTAAAGGGTTCAAACACTGCTTAAAGTCTGCACCAGGTTGTGATATTTAATGAAATACCGCTATCTTGAAACTCAACAACTTGAAAGCAATACAATTAAAGCAGAGCCCAAAAGTTTCAAGTGTTTCTGAACTTTCTACTTCCTGAATAAAGTTAGTACAGCACATTCACTTTTTTACTACACCCTTGGCACTTTGGTATCCCGTATGTTCTATGTTTTTAGCGGAACCGGTTTCAATGTTTTGCAGAAAATGTTCCATGTCCTTGTTTTTATGTCGTTGGTGGGCTTGTGAAGGGAAGAGTTACAGGATGTTTCTTTTTTATTACACCCTTGGTGAGCTAGTTCAATCACTGTTGTTGTTCTAAGTCCTTTGTAGGCTTCTATGGACTCGCAAGTATCCAGTTATGTTTCAATTAAGATCAGCAAAAGTTTTGAGTATTTGAAACAAAATTTCTTTAAGGAATCCTAACATTTAGTGACAGATATATCCAGGATAATATAGTCCCAACAATTTGCAAATATTTGTTGTTGTATATCATTAATGTTTCTTTAACGTATTTGTAAAGTTTGAAATGTTAAGGGTGAACGGTTTTTGAAATATAATATTTTAAAAGTAGGTCTGCACTGCACTGCAAAGCGCCTTAAGCACTCAGTCATTTTCCTAAATTCAGTTAAATATACTGGCCCTGCAATGTATTGGATATTAAGTCGAACAAGAAAAGACACTCCACTTTGATCTTAGACCAAAAAGCGATGTTACTCGAAAATGTTTAGACCAATTAAATTTAGTTGGCTGACATATTGCGCGAACGTTGATTTTCACCGTAAATATTTAAACGCTTTGCTGGCAGCCGGCCTCGTATTGAAAGCGTTCTATTCCGCTGAAAATTATATTTCAATGCCAGTAGTTTTCATTTCTAGTTGTGTTGGTAATAACCACTCGGTCTAGAAAAAACTAGGGAAAACGTAAACTCATTTCAACGCTTTCGGACGTCCTGAAGTTTCGCTAGATTTCGTAAAGAATGTGCTATAGTAATAGCAAGCGCTAAGATGTTTGTTATTCACTAGTAATTACTAAATATTATTTTTATTATACGACTGTTATCATTAGGTAATTTCAATTTTTTCAAAATGACCTATTTGAGCGGCCGTCATGACCCGGACACGATTCCTTTATTAAGTGAGCACTGACCACGATCACTAAAATAGAACTCGTTTATAGGGGACGTTAGTAAAATAATAATGCCTTTATTATAATATACTGTGATATCACAAATTGTTATAACGTATTAAAAATAATTTGTGTACAATTCAAAAATTACAAAATTGGTTGGGGCTGTTTATTTTGATATGTTTGTAAAAGAGTGTGTGACTGTATAGAAATATGTAGGTAAGGATAGTATACACAGTAATATCTGTTACTATTATTAGTTCTCAAAACAATTTGCAATTAAAAGCTGACTGTACATTTGGAAATGTAATGACGAAACTGCTGTGTAAGGAACGGATAGAGTTATGTCAATATTAAAGGCAACCACTGAAGCGAAGCAAACACAACTCTGCTAGTTATAACGTTCCCTTTACTCAAATGAATTGGCTTCGCCCAATACATGTATAGTAGACAACGGTTATATGTAGCGGTTATTTGTGTGTGTGTGTGTGTGTGTGTGTGTGTGTGTGTGTGTGTGTGAATGCTCCTTCCTTCACAACCTACACATGGTTTCTCCGTGGTACATACCTATCCTGTTCATGTGCACCCTCAGACCACAGTGTCCTGTAACGAGCAAAATGATCTTCCTGAGTTATGCCATGCCCAGGACATCTGCCGCCCTTTAAGCTCTCCAAAAGGAACTTTTCTTAAGACACGCCTACTATAGAAATGCCCATCTTAGCCAACAACAAGGGAAATTCCTAAAGCCTAAATTCCTAAACATCGCATAAACGCAGATGCAGATTCCAATCCAGTCAGTCGGTTTGCCTCCTCATTACCCTCAATCCCCTTACGCCCCGGAATCCAGTGAAGGCCCAGAAACAGAGCGATGAGGTTCTTACGACCATCACAGACCAGATTAGACTGACTTATAGGAGCAGAAAATGCTCTTATTGCTGACTGACAAAATGTGATTACGCGCCTTCTTGAAGCCCCGTTTCAAATTCTCACGATTACAGTCATTAATTCCAACTTACTCAGCTGGAAGACTGTTGCGTACTGTCCCAGGATAATGACTTTCGTCAAACCCAGTTTCAAGGAATAGACACCAGCACCAGTACCTGTCTTTGTCTTGGAGCCATGCTTGTGCCATACTAGGTCTCCAGAGTTTCCCAACACACGATCTCTTCTCCAAAATTCATCTTGACCTCAAAGGGTCTTGGCGTGAAGAGGAGTACAAGTAAATTAAGTTTATAAAACAGAATTAATTTTAAAATATACCGTTTTCGGATAAATGTTTGTGAAACTTATTTGACGTAAGGAGCGCTCAGGCCGTTACTTATTACACACACTGTATAAATAGAAATAAACTTAGTTTTAAGACAATTTAAAAAAAATGAAACTTCTAAAAACTACTTTAAAAACCTCAAATAAAGAAACTAAAACAAAATTAAATTCCAGTTTAAGCTTTTACCTCTGCTTTTATTGGCAAACTTTAAAACCACGAGTTTAACTCAGGCCAACTTCGTTTCTGTCTCTCTTCTGTTTTTTTAAAACTTTTGTCATTTTTCAGATTTGTGTTTTTTTGTAAAACTTTTTCTGTTCATGTTTAGACTGTTTATAAATTTTAAAAATACAGAATTTATTTTAAAATAATTTTTGTTAGTTGTCTCGCCGGCGGAAAGGAAATGAAACAATGTTTTTTATAGGTTAATTTTGAGACAAACGTTTTGCGGTATTTTTGTACCATTCGTTTGGTTCCGATCAGATTCCTTTGCTCGGCTGAACCAATCCCTGTTCCACAGTTCCGCCCCATTTAACGCGATGCGGAATTACCCCATCCCCTAATTAAAATGCATACATTATTTTGTATTGTTTATCTGACAGAATCTATTACAAAACCGCAGTAATTTATCGCTTGATTATAATATATACAGTAGCAACAAACGTTAAACCACAGCTACATAAATATACAGATTCGATATGTTTATTTAGTCTACAAAATTACTAATTTATAACTTTTGTTTTGATTTAATTAAAAATAATAAAATACTAAATTAATATTATTTCGGTACGTTTTGTGAATTGTCATTGGAAAATGAATGTGTATGTGTGTGTGTGTGTGTGTGTGTGTGTGTGTGTGTGTGTGTGTGTGTGTGTGTGTGTGTGTGTGTGTGTGTGTGTGTGTGTGTGTGTGTGTGTGTGTGTGTGTGTGTGTGTGTGTGTGTGTGTGTGTGTGTGTGTGTGTGTGTGTGTGTGTGACGTGTTTTAATCCGGTTTTATTCAAATTTAGCACAGAACTCGATTGTAGTAGAGCTTGGCAAGTTCGTTGGCCAGATGAATTCGTTTAACCTTTTCAAAATGGCGGTCATTTCAAATCTTTTAAAAACATAATTTATTTTCTTAAGTGTTTTTTAAAATATGTTTCGACCATCATAATATAGTTGAAAAAAAGCATACATTTGAAATTTTGATTTTTAAAAATGAATTGAAATTTAGAAATTTACTTTGACGCAGGTCAGGTTTCATTTCCGTAGTTTTGCAAATTCAAATGTTAATAAGAAAAAGTGAAGATTTTAATTGCTGTTTATGACGGTGAAATCTAGTAGAGGTGAGATAAAAATTTACTTTTGGAAGAGCGCTTACATCACGTTAACGAGGCAGGTGCGTGCTGCGAAAATTCATCATTTCTATTGACTAATCAATAAAGTAACTGTATTTAATTAAATAACTCGAAAATGTTAATGCGATATTTTTGCATAACTTGTTAACAATAGACAGCGTCCGTCAACAATTAATGTTTGATCAGTGTAATTTGAGTTATAGGGCAAAGTCTGCAAATATCTATAAGTACAAATAACAGAACAGACAATCTATGCGGAGAATATTATTTAATTCCAAAACTCACCACCAGAGCAGACGGAACTGACGGTTCTAGTTAAGAAAGTTTTAATGAGAACAGGGGTAGCTTACCTGGGTTCGCATTGTAGGTTCCAACAATATTAATAATAATAATAAAAAAAAAATATGAAAACAATATTTTAACTACAAATCATACCTGCCTGCTTTGCGGGACCACCCTTGTTCATACGCACGCTGCTGAAAGCGATACAACGATTAAAATTTCGTAACAATTTTGTCCTACACATTTGAAAATAATCGTAACAAACGTCTTGCTGATGATAGGAGCAAATTCCCAAAGTAGTTTTATTACCATTTTTGAAAATCGAATTTCACTATACTATACAACACTAAAATCTGCATCACAAACATTCAAATTAAACTGAAAATGTACCCTGAAATCGGTCAAATTACATTTCTTACTTTTAACGGATTTTAAAATTTAAAAATGCTAATTTATACAGTTTCTATACCTGATTACGACGGTGACAAAAAGAAAAATGAACAAAGTCATAATTTTTTTTCAAAATTTCAAATAGCCGCCATTTTGAAACTGATGAAAATATTTTACTGGTTAACCACCATCGTGTCCAAGCTATTCAATTTTTCATATTCAATTTTTGAACCAATTTTGAATCAAATGGATCACAATTATGAACGTGAGAGTGCTAAAACAGACACACACACACACACACACACACACACACACACACACACACACACACACATCTCAAAAAGTGATCTAGAGGAATGTTTTACACGGCACACATGTACAGGTTCTACAAACGATAACCATGACTGAAGTAACTTACCAAGAGTGTAACAAAATAAATATTTTACGATGCCTCTGTTTATACTTTTACCAAAAATTTAAACAACAACATGGAAGAATCTTCTACAAGGTACACAGAAGCCTGCAAAGGACTTAGAACAACAAGAGTGATTGAACTAGCTTACCAAGGGTGTAATAAAAAAAAACATCCTGTAACTCTCCCCTTCAAAATTCCACCAACGACATAAAAACAAGGACACGGAACATTTCCTTCAAAACATAGAAACAGGTTCCGCTAAAAACATAGAACATACGGGATACTAAGTGCCAAGCGTATAGTAAAAAAGTGAATGTGCTGTACTTTATTCAGGAAGTAGAAAGTTCAGAAACACTTGAAACTTTTGGGCTCTGCTTTAATTGTATTGCTTTCAAGTTGTTGAGTTTCAAGATAGCGGTATTTCATTAAATATCACAACCTGGTGCAGACTTTAAGTAGTGTTTGAACCCTTTAGGTTTGTAAAGTTTTATTTTACTTGCCTTTGTGTTGTTTTTTTTTTTAAATAAAGACGGTTCCAGATTGAAATTTACTTTTGCAATACGAATTGTAGTTGAAATGAGTTTAACTTTATGTGTTACTGTTCATGAAAATGTCTGTAATATTTTTCTCGCAATTGTAGTGTTTGTTTTAAGTACCAATGTCTAACAGTCCTTCTCTATCCCTATTTACATCCTAAGTCATGTTTTGCTATTAAGGTTAAGATTGTGTTATGTTAGGTTAGTTTTTGTTTAGGTTAGGTTACGCTAAGAGGCAGTTTTAAGCTATTAGCTTTACTTACGCCGATTTCGGATACTAGGCTCCCACCAGCTTCAATCTAGTCTCACCACCGCATGCGGAGCTTTCTGTGAGTCCACTCACAAATTACCTACTTTTGGGATATAAATGGTTGAAACTGGGAAACGTTTATTGGGAAATAAAATAGAGATAGACGAAACGGAATCAGTACTGAACTCTGTGGAACCCACAAACAGTGAATCGCAGCAGACCGAGGGGACGGTAGTTGCACTTGCACAACTTGTGATGGAAGAGTTGAGAGATGGTGTAGACCAACCATCGGGAGAAGAAACTTGCAAATTGAGAAGAGTGCAGACGGTGGGGAAGGTGTTCCCAATTAAACGTAGAAGTAAAAGGTCTCTCTACTAAGAGACGCAGTAGGCTGACCTATGCTTAAGCCACTTCGACAACCCAGTCCCTGAGCAAATGCTCTAATGATAACATAAATATCCCATTATTAAGTAAGAATTTTACAGAACAGAAAAAAAATGTTTGAAATAAATTTCATAAATACGTAAATAATTTGTCCAAATAAATTACTCTCATTACATCAAAAGCTACAGTACACTGTACTGATAAAACACATGTTATAAAACAAATGGTGGCAAATTTTATGCACCAGCAGCTGTTTGGCGGTAGATGTGGTTGACACTTTGTGCGGGAAATTAATTATTTCACGTCAAGTATATATTTCACTAATACAAGGTGGTTATTCTCTTGTCATTTTACAAATGTCTATTACATTGTTTGGCTTGTTAGTGAATTTCCATTGGAAATGTGAGCTACTGGAGAAGGATTCGTCAGAGTAAGACCCACCTAGAAATGAGCACCGATCCTGGTATTTACATCATTTTTTAAAAAATTCGTTAAAATTGTATATATATATATATATATATATATATATATATATATATATATATATATATATATATATATATATATATATATATATATATTTATATATATATATATATTTATATTTATAATAAAGTCATATATATATATATATATATATATATATATATATATATATATATATTTGTGAGTGTGTTTTTGTTGTGTTTGTGTGTGTTTTATCACACACACGCATGCGCGCGCGCACACACACACACACACACATTCACTAGTCTACATAGCTTGCCTAACTCTAAAATTTAAAGCGACGGTACTGATGAAGTGTATGGCACCGTCCTAATGGTGTATCAAACGGAGTCCTATTATACGTGGCTACTACTCAGTATACCTTAACTTTATCCATTCATGTGGGGCTCTGTATGGGTGAACCTCATTTTCCTAGTTACTTGTAGGAACAACATGAGTAACAATGTAAAATAGAATTAGAGGGATCTCAAAACACATAAAAAAGCTGGCCAAATAGAGCACAACCTCCTTGATAAGGTCCAAGAAAAAAATTGAAAGGGATTTAGCAGACAAAGCACCAGCAAGCACATCAATAACGAACTGGAAAGTCATCAATTAGAAGTGGGGGAGTTTAGCATCTAGAATCCTCTACAAATCCTAGACATTATGCAGAGACTAACTGGAGTGAGCATCTCAGGAATATAGAAAAAGGGCTTAATCTACAAAGGTTAAATTTCAATAGTAATCCTAATAATTTATTCATTTATTCATCGTTGTGACTAAACTAACTGATAGGTTAGGATAACATTCGCATTTGGTTGACTAAGTTCAAATACGGTACCATTTTTTAAAGTTTTTTTGAGCCCATTTTTAGTTCTGGACCTTACTATGATGGCTCAGTTTCTAATGTAAATTCACTAATAAAATAATGTATAGTATTTTATAAATGAAAAATGTCAACCTTACAATGGTAGAGAGTGAATTTTAAGAAAGTCGATAAGTATAAGCAAAGAGAAAAATAATATTTTCGCGACGCACAGCTGTCTCTCTGACGTGATAGAAGCGATTTTTCAAAAGCATTCTTTTTTAACATGATATTTTTTAAAATTTTCATTCCACTATCATAATCATCATTGAAACTTGTAAATATTGACATTTTAAAATTCCGAATCGCATTGAAAACAAGAAAATGAACCTTGTCCGCGGTCAAATTAAATTTATTAATTTCAACAGATTTTGAAAATACAAAAAGCTAGTTTGTGTTTTTTCTATCGCTGATTACGACGGCGAAATCGGATTTTACAAATCATTCAAGACGTATAAAAGTATTGAATTTTTAAAGATTTGAAGTGGACGCCATTTTGAAACTGTTGAACGAATTTCGCTAGTTAACGAATTTTTTTAAGCTATTAGTTTTTGTGCCAAGTTTGAATCAAATCGGACTAAAAATAAAGAGTGTACTAAAACACACACACACACACACACACACACACACACACACACACACACACATATATATATATATATATATATATATATATATATTTATTTATTTAACGATCCTCAAAAAGTGATTTAGAGGTCAGGATCGGTGCTCATTTCAAAATCCCGGATCAAAATAGGCCTTACCATGTGCTACAGTAGCTCATTTTTTTAATTGGAACATAATTAGCAGCTGCAGTTGATATACACTTCCCTCTAGGAAGGATATCATCTCCATCGGATTTGAGCACTACAGTTAATTGAACAAATATGGTTATTTAACTTGTATCAGTGATGTAACTCTCTCAGGATGATTGAAATGTTCTTTGGGAAATTGTGTTTACCAGTGTTACAAAACGATAATCGCTCGCGCAACTGTCTCGCTGATGTGATGGAACCAAATTTCCAAATGTATTATTTTTTTAATTCTACCCATCTTTTGAAACTTTTATTTCACCGTCTTAAACAGCGTTAAAATCGGAAAATAGTGTTGTTATAAACTTACGCATTGCGTTGGAAATAAGAAAATGAACCGTGGCCGCCATCAAATTACTTTTCGTAATTTCAATGGGTTTTGAAAAATTAAGTGCTAATTCATCTGTTGTTAACGCTGATTACGGTGGTCGAAATCGGATTTTCAAAAACACTCAAGAAAAACGTTTCGGATTTTTTTAATTTTTGAAATGTTGAAAATTGTTGAAAGGATTTTACCGGGTAACGAAATTCTTCAAAATGTTATCAAAATCGATTTCTATCATAAGTTTTAATCAAATCCGACCTAAATTGCAAACGCGAGTGATATCACATTCAGGTACCCACACACACACACGCGCGCTCGCACACACACACACACACACACACACACACACACACACACACACACACACACACACATACACACTCACTCACACACACACACACACACACACACACACACACACACACACACACACACACACACACACAACACGGCGCTCGCGCATACACAGACGCACGTTTGTGTGCGAGCAAGCGGTTTGTTTTTGGTTTATTGTCAGTGTCAAATCAAATTAAAAAAAACATTCAAGACATAAAAAATATGATTTTTTAAAGACTAGAAATTCCCGCGATTTTAAAATTGTTGAACAAATATTGTTGATCAAAGAGTGTGTCCCAGCTATTTCTAAAATCGAGTTCAGTGCTAAGTTTGAATCAAATGAGATTTCGAACATGAACGCGCGCGCAAGGCACATACACACACACACACACACACACATATATATATATATATATATATATATATATATATATATATATATATATATATATATATATATATATATATGTATGTATATATAAAGTAGTATATTGTATTAGGATCAGTGCCCATTTGTCGACTCCAATAGAAATTCGCTAAGATTTGTGCAGTGCAACGATTGGACACAAAACCAAAACGAAGCGACACAGATATAGACAGAGTTTATTGGGGTCTTGTAATAAAATACTCCTCCCTCCCAACCATACCGCCCAATGCATTCCACACAGAATTACTTTTTGCAGTCACATTTCCGTCGTAATTCAAAGAATTCGGAACCGATTAAAATAAAACTTTACGATATAGTTGTGCAATAAGTCGCAATAATCTGAATTCAAATATCATTTAGTAGATGTTTGTCTTTTGAAATTCCTCAAGTCAATCAGATTGGTTTATGCCACCTTAAAGTTGATATGGCTTACAAATCTAAACACCGATTCTGCATTTTTTTATGTTACATGTAATTGTTATGTGTAATTGTTAAGCGTTGTTTTTTGTGTACATGTTAAGTGTAAGTGTTAAATGTATGTGTTAGGTGTAATTGTGTTAAGTGTAAGTGTTAAGTATATGCGTTAATTATATATGTTAAGCTTATGAGTATATCTGTTAAGCTAACTTACCGAGTTTCAATTTGGAAAATGAGCTTTTCCAACGGCCATTATCATAAAACCCAGACTAGAAACCTTGAAATGAGCACAGATCCTGACCTTTACATCGCTCTTTGAGTAGGTAAAAATTGTATTTGTACGTACGTACTTACTACATGTGTGTGTGTGTGTGTGTGTGTGTGTGTGTGTGTGTGTGTGTGTGTGAGAGAGAGAGAGAGAGAGAGAGAGAGAGAGAGAGAGAGAGAGAGAGAGAGAGAGAGAGAGAGAGAGAGAGAGTGTGTGTATATCAATTTTAAAGTAAAAAATGTTCGCAATTTAAATCTCTATTTACATAGTTTTCAACCGTGTCAACAGGGCAGCTGCGTGTATATATTATTTAGTCGTTTACTAAAGTTATTGGTCCATTTAGTTTCATATTGAAATCTAAGCGAAACAAAACCACAATAACTTGTAAAACAGTGTTGAACGTTCAAATCCTCGCCAATTACAAAAGCCAACTTTTAAACAAGCCAACTTGATTAAAACCCGAGAAATAAACACGATTACAATCTTGGGCAAGTTAATTTCACTTGTAAAGTTTTAAACTAAATTTGGTATTCATAAAGGGGAGCGCTACGTGATCCGATTGTAAACTATTATAACGTTCTTTAATCAGTGTTACCAACATTCGGAAAGATAATATTAAATCGAATGTTTTATTAAAGTAAAGGCTGTAACTGTTAATCGTGAGTCGTACATTTTCTGTAACTCTAAGCACTAATTAATTTATTAAGGCACTTTACTAACAGTTGCACACACACACACACACACACACACACACACATATATATATATATATATATATATATATATATATATATATATATATATATAATGTCTTAATCATATTATAATTCTGAACGTTTGTGTGTTTGTTATTCAATCACGCGTGAACTACTGGTCCGATTGATATGAAATTTGGTATGAACGCGGTTTGGGTACCCGATATGAATACAGACGTATTTAAGTTTAAAAAAACGCCATTATACTACTTACCCAGTCCAACTTATTTATTTAGTATTTAGTTTTGTGACAAGTGTAAACTGTACAAGAGTGACGTTTTATAAGTTTATTATATATTTGTAGGTGTGAATAATAAATATTTAAAAATTATTGTGAACGCCATTATACTACTTAATTATTTGAACGCCATTATTATTATTATTAATTAACACCACACTTAATTATTATTAATGAATGTCACACTTAATTATTAAGTAAGTGAACGCCAGTTCAACTTAATTATTTAGTATTTAGTTTTGTGACATGTGTTAACTGTACAACAGTGTCGTCTTAATAATATTTTATACTTTTTAATATAATATTATAAATCTGAAAGTTTGCGTGTGTTTGTTTGTTAACAACAATCACACATGAACTACTGAACCGATTGAGATGTGGAATAAACATGATTGGATACCTGAAATGGACATAGTAATATTCCCATTTAAAAAATCTGAATTTATAATATTATTTATAACAAAATTATTGTTTATAAACTTATATTTTCAATGATTTAAATTAATTTTTTTTCAAAAATCCCTTTAATTCTAAAAAACCTGCCTTTTCAATTTAAAATATTGCAGTTTCCTTTGAAGTTGGCACTTACAATGAAAATTAATAAGTCACAGGGTCAGACGTTAAGAGTAGCATTTGAGAAATCCGTGCTTCTCTCGCGGTCAGTTATATGTCATCTGTTCTACAGTGTCGAGTAGCAAAAAATCTATATGTCTTGGCCAAAAACCATAAATCATATAATATTGCCTATAGAAATACATTGAAATAAACCTAGCCTGATTTTGGAAATCGACTATAAATTTTATTAATTACATGTTATATTTGCAGGCTAAGTACACACACACACACACACACACACACACACACACACACACACACACACACACACACACACACACACACACACACACACACACACACACACACACACACACACACACACACACACACACACACACACACACACACACACACACACACACACACACACACACACACACACACACACACACACACACACACACACACACATATATATATATATATATATATATATATATATATATATATATATATATATATATATATATATATATAGTGTAAGCTACCCTTACCTACTTGGTATAGTCCCTTTCTCACTCAAGCAATCACTGTCAGTCAGGTCAGTCATTCACGCAATCATTCACTGACATATCAAAATATACAGCCTTAACAAAACTTCTCTCGAGCATATATGTCGACCTGATAATGTAACTTATTAAACAACTTCTAAAAGTTCTTCATTTTCAACCCTTAAAAAAAACAATTAAATAAGGGTAAAATTTAAGAACTAATCCGAATGTAAAATATATATTACATTATATATATATAATAATGTATATAATAATAAAATATATATATATATATATATATATATATATATATATATATATATATGTATGTATATATGTAAGTATATAATGACACTTGGTATAATACAGTTTTTTTATAACGAAATTCACTGAAATATCATTTCTACCAGCGCAAATATCGTCTGGTTAAGAACGAAATGGTCATTTATCTGCAGTAATACTTTGTATTTCTACTTGCAGTATTTATAGTACAGTACATTTGACTGTTTGCTTCTCCATGACAAATCTCTCCCTGTCACAGTGATTAATGCTTACCGTCAAAACACTGAAATATTTAGTAAAAACGTTCAAACTTCGATCAATCCTGACTCTATAGACTACTTACTTAAAATGTGTCAAAAGTAAAATTGTGTATAAAGTTGAGCATTTTGAATTCGAAATTTGTTTTCGTCGCGATTCGAAATGGTTGAACGAACTCGTCGTAAATCGATTTTTGTGTCAATTTCGCATCCGTAACTGCATAAAACGTATTGTACTTTCAAATTATTTTGGAAATACGAAATTAAGACCTGTTTGTCTTTAGATTCGTTTTCGTAAATTACATTATAAACACGGATTACATTGGTGGAATCAGATTTTCTAAATAGCGAGTAAATTTTGTTTTTACGCTTTGGAATGGACGACATTTTCAAACTGATAAACTTATTTATCTGGGTATCGAATTTTTCAAAAGAGCTATTAATAGAAAAATGTTGTCAATTTTGAACCGAATAGGACCAAAATTGAGAAAGTGAGAATGCTATGCACATGAGCGGGCGTGCGCGCGCGCTCACACACAAACACAAATACACACATACACACATGCACGCACGCACACACGAACACACGCGTGCACGAACTCACACACACACACACACACACACACACACACACACACACACACACACACACACACACACACACACACATACATGCACGCACGCAAGCAGCACACTCGCATGTACGCACACGAACACACGCGCACGCAATATTCTCTCTCTCTCTCTCTCTCACACACACACACACACACACACACACACACGAACAGTAATTCAGTTTACGTTTCATCTTGGCAAACTTATTTTACTCTAATTTTTAATTTAAAAATTTAATGAGAACATTACAATTTGGCATCCTTGAGTTCAAATATAACAAAAATTAAAGAAAAATCTAATGAACAAAAAGTTGAGAAATTAGACCAATTTCCAGTGTTTTGATTTTCGAGAATAAAATGCGAAATATGATCAAAATCATTTAATTCGTCTTCAGCGATGTGTAATTGCACGCCAGGTCAAAGTAAAAACACTTCAATTTGAATTGATGATGCCTAAAAGCGGATATATCGGTCAAAGTAATTTTGTTGTACAATTACTGTAATTTCTAGGTCTATATATGTTTATAGTGAGAAAGTATAATACAGTCTTATCTCTAACGTTGGTTTAGGATCTTAGGGACACGTGAAGAAAGTTTGTGCTGGCACTATTTATTGAATAAAGAGATACACAAAAAGCTAACTGCGCAGAATCTTGGCGGAAGTAAGACAGCGCAAATTAAACATAAGATAATGAATTGGCAAGACGAAGCTCGAACAATATTACTTTGCTTTGATCTGTTAATGTGACCGCCACCTTGTTACAAAATGGCGGACATTTAGGTTGACCTTTATTAATGAATTTTTGTTGAAAATGATCTATTAGAGCGGCCATCATAGTAACATCCAGGACTTGCAATGATAACAAATCCTGACTTAAATTTTTATAAGTGGTTGTTATATTTTGTTCGATTTGATTGAAAACTAGCACAGAATCTATTTTAGATTTTTGGGCACGTGGATACGCAGTAAAATTCGATTGTTTCAAAATGGCAGCCGTTTCTAATCTTAAAAAAGCATTAGGTTATGATTTTATTTAAAATTAAAAAATCTTTATTTTGTTTTATTTTTTATTGTAAAACTACAACTAAGAATAAACGTATCTAGTAGTACGCATTGAAATGCAATAACATTAAGAAAAAATTATTCCACTGAATAACGTCATTACTTTATTAAGTCGAAAGGCTTCTTTCTTGTAAGCCTCCTAACAATGCCACTGCTATTGAGTTTTGCATCTCTGTGTGTTGACGTGGTTTAGAAGTCTCTTCTTGTGTCCAGCTGCAGTAGACCTTATCACTTCTTCAACAGTTTCTATTCGAAAATCTCTGTGAATATTGCCGTCCCTGACGTACCACGGTGCGCCGATAGCTGTCCGCAATAATTTGTTCTGGAACGTTTGTATAATTTTAATGTTGGACACTTTGGTGCAGCCCCATAACTGCAAACCGCACGTCTACGCCGGTCTTAGCACTTGTTTATACAAGAGCAGTTTATTATGTCTAACTGTCATCTACCAAGAATCCAGTACATTTTTCTATACCTAATATCTTCTTTCTTCTTTTTAATGTGTGCCTTCCAGTTTAGCATCCAATGTCATGCCAAGACTCTTCACTTTATTGCAACAAGGAATTATTTTACAGTTAAGTAACGCATGCACTCCATTAATTCTTTTGTTTGTAAAGTTTAAATGAGTTGATTTAGACTCAGTTAACTCTATGCGCCACTTTTTTGTCCAAGCACTATCCTTCTCAAGGGTATTTTGAAGTTTCTCAGTGGCTTCTTCTAACGTCATCGCTGATGCCTTAATATAATTTAAAATCTGATATCACGTACACAGACATAGCTAAACTGTACCTAAGTTAGCATTTAAAATTTTTCATACAATGATTATCTAAAACATGGCTACAAAATGTACATTCAATGGTAATTATGATGGTGAAATAAGATTCTCAAAAAAGCAATTCGCTTCAACCACGTCAGCGAGACAGATGTGTCCAGTGATAATTTTAACTGAATCCACACAACCAAGTACGATAGAAAGGCTATTACGATGGTGTTTCTGTAGATGTCCAAATCACGTTCAGCCTAACTACGTTACGTTCACGCTTCAGACATAATCTCAAATTTGATTTGATGCCCTTAACAAAGGGCAAACTTTAGTGGCCCTACCGTGTGAGCTAATTGTTTAAATAAGTTAGGGAAGTTCTACCAAGTCTCTCAATGTACCCAGTAGATACTGCAACAAAAGGAACCAGATACTGGTACAAAATTTGTAAAAGTTCTCATGCACATATGAAGTTTCTCTTCTACGAAAATATGTACTCTATATACGGGGAACGTACCGTGCCAAATCTTTCAACGAGCTCTGATAACACGGATTAACTAGTACAATAGATATTGTAACACACGGAACAATACAAAATCCCAATACAAAATTTGCAACTAGTCTCTGGCACATGTGAAAATTCTTTGTTGCGAAACTACGTACTCTATAGACGGAAACTAGTGCTGTTAAAGAAAGTTGTTACCCTGGGACAGCATACATCAATATTCTAGGCTGAAGTGATGGCTATTAATTACTGTGTTCTGCAGAATGTGATTTGGGGATCCAAGAAGGCATATATTTATATTCATACCGATAGTCAGGCAGCAATAAAAGCACTTGCGGGTCCTACAATACAGTCCAAGCTGGTCTGGGAATGTTGGAAGAACCTCGACACTCTGTCGCAGGGCAACCGGGTAACTCTTCACTGGGTCCCGGGGCGTAGGAGAGTTGAGGGTAATGAGGAGGCAGACCGACTGGCTGGACTTGGATCTGCATCTGAGTTTGTCGGACCTGGGCCAGCTTTAGGGATTTCTCTATCGTTGGCCAGGTCTGCTATTAATAGGTGGATTACTAATCAACGTGGTGTAAGCTGCGATAACCTTCATGGACATTCCTATAGTAAACGCATCTTAAGCAAAGTTCCTTTTGGAGGACTCAAAGGGGCAGCAGATGTCCTTGGCAGAGCACCACTCAGGAGGATCATGGAGCTCATAACAGGGCACTGTGGTCTGAGGGTGCATATGAACAGGATAGGTATGTACCATGGAGAAACCAGCAGGAAGGAAGAGGAAACTGCAGAAAACATAATTTATGATTGTGAGACTCTTTCTAGCAAGAGGCTAGGGGTTTTTGGCTTTCAAGACCCTAGGTATCTTTAGCAGAGGGTTGCTGGAATTTATTAGCGACACCAATCTGCTGAAATAGGTATTTTTAAGAGGTTTAGTTGCACAATAGGTCAGTTGATCGCAGTGCCTGGGGTTTAATTATCCCTTCCTCTAGAATCTAATATAATCTAATAGACGGAACTTTCTAGTGACAAATCTCTCAATAAGCTCTGATAACGCAGAATAACTAGTAACAGTAGATATTGTAATACTCGGAAAAATATCCCAATAAAAAATTTATAACTAGTCTCAAGCACATGTGAAGACTCTTTGCCACGAAACTGTAAGTGATCTACAGAAGGAACGTTCCAGTGCCAAATCTCTAAATAAGCTCTGATAACGCGGAGTAACTAGTACAATATATATTGTAACAGAAGAACAAGATCCCAATTCAAAATTTCTAACTAGTTTCATTCACACGTGAAGACTCTCTGCTATGAAACTATGAATATTACAGTAGAAAGAACGTTCCAATACCAAATTTCTCTTAAGCGATACCACAGAACCTGGAGCTGAAGAATTATCAGCGAATTTCTAATATAAAATGAGCTAACAGATTGAGATCATAGTAAGATCAAGTACCTTGAAATGAGCGCCAATCTACTCTATAAAGAGACATATATGATTGTATTTAATATGTATTATTGTTAAACCATGCTCATGAGGGAGTTGATATAAGTTTACTTAAACAGCTGATTTTGCATATCTGTTTCTTCGATAATACTATTTCAAGTAAAATTATGTTTATTCCCATTGTTTACGATGAATATAAATAATACAAAATAAATCAGTGTTAACTGCACTTATTTTAATTGTTAGTGATTAAATATTTGAATTTGACTACAAGAAATGAAAACACTAAAGTAATTACTTTAATTAATTATATTTTAATTAATATTGTTTTTGATAATCAGGCTGTATTGTGTACGTGTTTGAAACTAAATACACTTCGAATGTAACTGTGCATGTAAAAGCCGCAAAGCGGCTGAAGGGCATTCCACTGTAAAGTAGAGATGTATTAAACATCCATCCTTTAACTTTATTACTGACATTGATTTCAATAAAACACAGACTTAAACAAAATGCGTCAATTATGTTGCACAAAGATTGCACAATAAATTCAAAGTAAAATTTGACAGATTTACAGTGAAAGTAGTAAAACGGTTGTTCAGTAGCCTGCATGTTGGAACTTGCTAATGGACAAAGTTTTTTAATCTGACAACAGATTTAGTTTTAATTTCTTGCCGAGAGATGTCGTGCCAAGAAAGTTACAACAAACACAAGACGTGTAATACGACGCTAACATTAAATTATGTTATGTTTTTATTTTCAAAAAAATTAAAGATTGAAAAGTTACACAACAAAACGTTGTAAAGACATAACGCTCTATCAAAAAACAACATTCTGTTCTTAAGCTATTAAGAAAATAAATAATGTTTTTTTCAAAACGGAAATTTAAAGGGGACAACGAACATATATGGTCCAATAAGCTTTCTAGTTGTGTAAAATCGAGAAAACTTTCAAAAATGTTAAATGTTTTCTGTGCATAGTATGGTGATTATGAAAAGTCTATCTTAAGGTTTTGAGACTGGGTCTTACCGTGATGACCGCTTCATTTTCCAATCGAAATTCGCTATTAGACTCCAGAACATAAAATCCTGCTTATATTTTAGCGATAGTTGTGGGTAGGCCACTTCTAAGGTTCATGTCGAAGAGAGAGAGTTACTCAATTTCAATAGAAAGCTTTCAGCTCGCTCACCGACGTTACCACCCCAATCTGTCAACCCTTGAGTTGTCACTTGGTGCATTAGCCGAAAGTAAAATTAGTAAATGAACGAGTGAGTTTATTTTAATTTAAAAAGAAATTTATTGGTATGACAAAAAGTATTAATTTTACTTTAACAGGCTTATCAACTGATTGATTTGGAGCATTAATGTAGTGACATATTAAAGAAAAAACAAAATTCTTTTACGGTTTCAAAATGGCTGCTATTGTTTCAAAATATAGTTTCACCGTTGCAATCAACGTTAAAACTGAACCTTTAACAAAATGCATTATTTAGTTTTTTGAATTTTCAATATCAGTTGAAATTAAGAAACTGAATTTGAATACATTTTTTCAATATAAAATTGTATGCAGGTTTTTAGTGCTGATTATGATGGTAAATCGGAATTTCAAACATGGTTTAAGGTAAAAAAATACTTTTGGAAATATGCTTTTATCACATCAGTAAATTCTGCAATCCAATTTTGATACCATGATTTTTTGTTTAAAGTCATTAAATTTAATAATTCGAAATTTCCATAAATTTGTACTCAACCGCCTTTATTTGCCATAAAACAAAACAGAATTATAATTAGTATTTATAATTTAAGTTTAATGGAAATTGACTGTAAAAGAGTTGTCTAAACTACGTTTAAAAAATTTACGATTTTTTAAAATTTAAGACAGATAAAAAATTAAGAACCAAACTTTTTCCGAAAACGCTTAGTTTTCCAGATATAAGTCATTTTGTTTTGTTTTTTTAGAAAAAATCCTACAACTTTGAAAATGGAAAGGGTATTTTGTTCATATTTAGAATACATATTTGTCACGTTACGTTGTACAAGCTTCCCCAAAATAAAAATTTAATTTGTATATTTTCAAAGTGGCGGCCGTTAAAAATATTTAGTAATGAATATCACGGGAAACATTTACTTTACAAAAGTTTCACAGCACAAAAAAAGTGTATAACCGTAATACTTACGACAAATTCAAGTGGAACATTACTGGAAATTTTATTGCCTATCTCCATCAAACGGTAAAAAATTGTATTTGGACGAGCCATTCAGACTGTGTAAAACGTAATAGCCAGAAATTACACTCGTAATCGTCAAATCAAAGGTCACCATTTTGAAACGGAATTGAATGGGAAAATCTTACCCATATTTCTGTTCTGGCTTTATACAAGTTAGGTTGTATTAAACACTACATTTAAAGATACTGTAAAGTCTGTCGAACGTTAGTCTGGGCCCAGTGTCAACAAACTCACGTGTCTCCACTCCAAACTGATTGGTTTATAAGATTACCCATCATGATAAGATTATAAGATTACTCTGTGATAAGGCAGCAGTCCAGTTGTCGCTCAATGATAAGTACGACCAGCTTCTATTCAAAGCACTCTGCGGTTGTGTTCAGTTCATTATGTCAATTATAGTAATTTAATTATTTTAATTAGAAACTATTTATTGGTATGTGATATTATTAGGCCAGCACTAATTAATAGCATTAGTGTTCCACTTTTAATAAGATCAGAGAGTACACATATCTGCGCGTTGCCATTTCCGTTTATTTACATCGGGACCAAATTAAGGATGAACATACTTTAAACTCCAAGCTCTGCGTTCAAAAGATATATGCAACTAAGTTTTTTAGTTAATAACAGTGGCGTGCGCAGGATTTTGAATTTGTGGTTGCCAACAACAAAAATGGCGCCTTTTTTATTTCCCTAGATAACCCCCCCCATCCAAATCCCACATATTTTTTTAAAAATTGAGTTCTATCACTCAAAAACAATAGGTTTTAAAATTTTTTTCTCTCCTTACTGCGAGCTAATTTTCCCTTTTCTCTTTTTCGTCCTTTTTTTCTGGCATTTCGGGGCATTTGGGGGTCACGGCACCCACGCTGCGCACGTCAACTGAGGTTGCTAGTCCAGAAGAATAGTGCCTCAGTGACATCCAGAAGTTCACCAACTAACTTATTATACTGCAGTTCCTCAGGTTCCCCTTTGTCTCCTCCTGATAAAAACAAAAAAAAATCGCAATCATAGCTTATGTGGTCTGCAGTTTCCTCTCATTTCCTGGATAACATACACAGTCTCTTCATGGTGCATTCATATCCTTTTCGTGTTCGCTCTCAGACCACAGTCCCGTTTAGATAGAGTCCCATGGCGTCATGAATAGACCAGCTTATGACAGAGCTTATACAAGGTACTTTAGTACCGAATTTCAAACAATCGTTCAATCCGTTTAGCCAAAACAGTGTAACAAACAAACACACACACAAATCAAATGCAGGACAGTCACGTTAAAATTGAGATCTCATTTCGCTCGGCAAATTAAACGATTTTGTATTTTACCTGAATGACAAAAGATAACAGAGTTATTGAGAAAAACTGGAAATATAATTTTTTGGCACGTTACCTAAAACACCTTAGATGAGGTTAGGTTTTGATATTTTTATTAATAATCAATTACCCTTCTACTTGCAAAACAAACTGAAATAGTAATTTTATATTTATATTAATTATATTTTATATTTATAATTAAAAATGTTTTTGTTTCTTGTAAATTTTTATACAGTCAATAGCTTCCCAACTATTTAATATTAAATATTTAATACAGCAATCATTTTAAAAGTATTCAAAATAAAATATTCATGTTCGGTACACTTGTAAGGTACAAAACGTCTTAAGTGAATTTTAATTTAATATCTTTTATATTTCTAAGGTTATAATAAAAAATGGCGGATATCTAGAAAACCAAGCGTTTTTCAATAAAAAATTGCATTCTTAATTTTTCTTTACCCTGAAAAACGCAGAATCATTTCCGACATTTTGGCGACTTACGGTTCGTACTGTATATTGAACAATATATATCGTAAATGAAGCCGAGTTTATAAAATACAAACTGCGTTATTTCGTAACGGAAATAATATAGCGTTAATTGAATTGCCAAGACAATAGCTGAAACAGTGCCACATTGATCGTTACTTTTGCTTTGATCTTGTTACAAAATGGTGACATTTACAATAAGCCTTATTTTATTATTGCTTTTTGTTTTATCCTTTTCTGAGTCGAAGAGCCAAAAATAATGGCTTCCATTTTCTAACAAAAAAAAAAAAAAAAAACACCGATGTTCAACTTTTTGTCAAAGAATATTAAAAATATTTCTTTAATTTAATGCTGGCTTAGGACTGTGTCTGTAACCGCGGGGGGCTCAGGCGCCGATGAAATGCTTGTAGTCTGCCTGAGGCCTCGTTTTGTGTTCTGTTACAGTACGGAATGGGATAAGTACAGATAAAATGTTTTCATAAAAAACATAATTAATGAATTAACAATAAAATAGAATTAATTTTTCGTTTTAAACTTGTTACTTTGTCAGGTTTAAATATTTTACTTCCTTTAAATTTTGTCTTCTGTAGACAGTTAGTATTATGTACAAACTCTATTATAATATATGTAGTATGTACTTTCTACTTATCATATTACACGTTAATTTGTCTAGTGACTGACAAAATACGGAATAAAATCTTTTTGAAGTCCAGTAGGTACTGTAGTATCCTTAAAGTGTTTTAGCAAATTTTAATTACAAAAAGAACAATTGGAGAGGCCATCCTTGTAATATCAAGACGGAAACATGAAATGAATTTCGATCTTGAATTCTTAAACTCGTTCAATATTTTTTTTAATCGTGTGTGTGTGTGTGTGTTTTATGGTTATTTCAAATGTGTGTCCGTTTTGATTAAAACTTGAAACAAACATTGATTTTGATAATAGCCTGCAGAAGTTCGTTTTTCATCAAAATCCATTTAATAATATGAAAATAAATTATGAAGCTCTTCAGCGAAAAAAATGTTTTCCATGATTATTTGTTTTTAACAAATTCCAATTGGAAAATGAGTTATTGGAAAAACTAGATCTCCGTAGTAAATAAAATGCAGATCAACGCCTTGAAATGAGCACCTTTAACCTCTAGATTACTTCTTCAGGGGTCGTTGAAATATATATATATATATATATATATATATATATATATATATATATATATATATATATATATATATATATATATATATATACACGTGTATTAGTGTGTTAGTACGCTCACTTTTGCAATTTCAGTTCAGTTTGTTTCAAACTTAGCTCAAAAATCTATTTTGATAATAACGTATTTCAACAGTTTCAAAATAGCGGCATTTAATAGTTAAAAAATTCGTAACTTTTTGTTTCAAATTTGTTTTGGAAATTCGATTTCACCATCGCAATTAGCGTTTTAAAACTGCATAAGTTAAAATTTTGAATTTTAAAAATTCAATTAAAATTTTAATTTGACGGCTGTCAGAGTTCATTTTTGTATGTTTTCAATGTAATTTGTATGTTTGAAATGCTAGTATATAACATTTCAATGTTGATTACGATGGTGAAATAGGAATTTTAAGAAAATGCGTGAAAATAAATTCGCTTTAAGACGTCAGCGAGACAGCTGCGTACTGTGATTATTCTTTGTGAAAAAGGCCAATAGTCAGATCGGGTTTTTTAAAACTCTGTACGGCAATATATTTTGTCAGTACTAGTAAATTAATATTATGTTATGTTCAATAACCACCTTAAGCATTACTGGCAAATGTTCAGGTATTTTTATCAATAAGGTAAAACCTTGATGTTAGATATTTCCTGAACGTAGACGCCTTTATGCTAGATTAATGACGAAAAGGAATCGGCGTTAAAGGAAAAAGGCAAAGAATACGGCAGTAACGGTAGTCTCGAACCTACGTATGCGTAAGTTTAGAGATGCAGCAGAGTGTCCGATGTCTTAACCACCACGACCACAGGTTTCTTAAGATAAGGAAACTAGGTTACTTAAGTATGTAAATAAATTGCATCTATAAATTGTGTAACAATATTTATTTACAACAAAACTAGCTTAAAATTCCTCTTGCTAATATTAGTAAATAATATTCGCAAACTAAATAATCAAATCAGATAATTACAGTTAATACGCAAGCTGTCAAGAAACAATATTAGGGCAGATGCACAATCACTACACCCCCAACGAAAAATCGTTTTGTAATTTGCTATACAACCTAGTGAAACCGGCAACATTTTCCAAAATATTTGTTCATCAGATTTCCGACACGTTAAAGGATTCCAAATCAAGTTAGTATAACAGATTTTTAATAAAAGAAAGTTATATTTCAGTAGTAAATAAAGGGTTAAAGGTAACGGAAAAGCAACGGGAGCAACCGAGGCTAGAACTAAGAACTTTAGATGCGTAGTTCAGAAACCCAGCAGACTGACCGGTGCTTTAGGCACATCGAACACCGAGTCCCCAATCGAATAACCTAAAAATAAACTCATAAAGTCGGATTTGTTTTTTTTCAATTTATTCTTGAACCGAAAGTTTCTATTATCTCAAATTTTTTACGCTGATTTGAACTGCTATCCTTCATGGAAGATCGAAATTTCAGCGAAATCTGGCAAACCAATTTTGATGAATTAAGCCGATTTTGCTACTTTTCCGACAATTTCCAAAACGTATTTTCCGGGAATGCAAGAAAGTGTGTGCAGTGTTCTTACACTATTTATGTGTGCAATAAACTTGTCCAAAATAAAAACTGCTGTTTAAATAATATTAATATCAAAAATACCCATTTTGTTGGACGTAAGATAAGGCCGGGTGGTCACAAAATGTGGAGCGTAGTTGCGCTGAGCGGTTCGGACTACGCATTCAAAACTTAACCTATTGTTTGTAACGTAAGTACGGCCACTAAACGTAGCTTCGACTCTGTCTATGTTCGGTTTTGAAACTGACTTCGCTTCCCCCCATACTGACCACGCCTCCAAACTTACTTTCTCGTTACCTAGGTTACGGTTTTTAAACATAGTAATTTCCTAGAATCGTTCAGTAGGCTAAATTTTACATTTAAAAGATACAAGCGCTTTTTTAAAACTGACTGGTTTCCACTTCAGGTTACCGTTCATCTTCATTCCGCTCAGTTCGGTTCAGCTCAGCGCAGTTCTCTGCATTTGATGGCCACCTGGTCTAACGTTTTTAACTAGAGCACACTTGGAATGTTCAAACTTCATACTAATAGAGATAATGCACCCAAACAGAACCATAATTTCTGTACTAATTCGAAACAATATAAGTGAACCTTAACCTATTAGAGAGACCAATAAATAAACAATTTACTTTGAATTAAATTAAATTATATTGAAAGCCTTAATTAATTAACTTATAACTCTGACAACTTATACAATATAATTAACGAACATGTTCATTAATTAACATTTAATTAAAATTTAATCGTTTTTATACCTCATGGTAAAACATATAAATACCGTATTTCAATATTAACAATTTATTAATGACTTATTCGTTGTTATTTAAATGGCAATAAACAGTTTAAATAGTATTTATCGAAAGAACAGAGGTGGTGTGAAATCAGCTGTTTAGTTGAACATTAACTCTATTCTCCAGCATCATCGTAGCGTAACAATTTTTGCGTTGCACATTAGGGGTTATGTTTTTAGCGAATTTCCCTTAAAACATAGAACTATTTGAAATAAACGCTTTATGTCTACATCACTTTTTAAAGGGTTGTTAAAATCTGTTAATTGTTAAATGGTTAATTCAGGTTGTTAAATGGGAAATTCTCCATAATCTTAAAGCGACCTTGCTGGACAAGCTCTTGAAGATGGCAGGAATTCGAAACGTCACACAATTAATGTAAAAAAACATTGCCATTTTTCACTAGATAAACGCTTTACAATAACTTATTGCGAACAGTTTTAGCAAAACACAAGAAACCTATCTTAAGTAATACGTTGTATTTTAACTTCTATGAATATTTTTGAGCATATCTTATAATACGTCACACTATACACTGTTGATACGTAAGTTTAATATTTACAAACATTAATTTAAAAAAAATTATAATCGGATTTTAAAATTATAATGGAAGACAAAATTTTGGAAGGTTTGGCTACACGTAAGGACAAAATCAAATGTGAAGTTATTTTATTTTTATAAATAATTCGATTCTTTCCGCTGCTGTAACTTATTGGGCTAGCGTCCATTGGAAAAGAGATTTATTCAGATTTTTGTTTTGATTTGTTATTAAAGGGTCTGTATACACTGTCGGCCATATTTAATCTAGTCCCTATACTTCTATACGATTAATCAGCTACTTAAGATAAAATTATATTTGATATCTCATTTCAAAAGTCTTTTATGCGGAAATGTGGTCAGCTTTTTATATTGTTTTTGCTTTTAAAGATAGAGCAAGGATATTTGAAAGCAAAAAAATATATAGACTGTAAAAAGCTGATCACATTTCAAAAAACAAGACATTTAAAATGATATTTCAAATGTAATTTTATCTTTACAAATAGCGGAGTAATCTATAACGTTATTCAGCTTTAGTCTTATAGGGAAAAATAGATCCAATATGGCTGTCAGTGTCCCCAGAATCTTAACGTCCATACTGTATTTCAGTAAGACTAATGTCGGATTGGCGTTAACAGAGTAGAGAAAAGCTTACGGAAGTAACGGCAGTCTCGAAACTACGACCTTGAGGTGCGCAAGTTCAGAAAAGCAGCATTTTAATTGATGCAGATAAACTCTCTCTGACTTTAACCACCTCGGACACGGTCGAATAAATGATTGTGTAGTAATGTACGACAGAAAATAAGACGACCAGCAGCGCGGACTGGGTCAGTCGGTTGGCTTACAGATATCTTCCTGCTTCGTGATAGTGACAGATAATTTTTGTTTATGTTTTTGCTTTCAAACTTGACGCCAGTTAAACTAATGCTGATTAAGGATAGGTGTTCACAGCAAGTGGAACGCTTACGGCAGTAACTCCGGTCTGAAACCTACGACCTTGGGTGCCCAAGTTTGGAGAAGCAGCAAAAAGTGCTTATTCATCTCGGACACGCCGGTCCTACATCTTGGCTTCGTCGTAATACCATTTATTGATGAGGGATCATTCGACCTTCTGCTGAGGATGGACAAATTGACTACAGGTCTAATCCGTCGTGCTTCTACAGTGGATGGACAAATTGACTACCGGCCTAATCCGTCGACTTTCTGCTGTGGATGGACAAATTGACTACCAATCTAATCCGTCGACCTTCTGCTGTGGATGGACAAACTGACTACCGGTCTAATCCGTCGACCTTCTGCTGTGGATGGACAAATTGACTACCAATCTAATCCGTCGACCTTCTGCTGTGGATGGACAAATTGACTACTGATCTACCTCCTGTGGATGGACAAACTGACTACTCTGGAATCTGCAGTGGATGGACGTCGACCTTCTGCTGTGGATGTGCAAATTGACTACCGGTCTAATCCGGACAAACACATTGTTGATTTTAATCACTGGAGTTTAGCAACCGTGTAGATTCAAACAGTGGCTATGTAAAGTAAAATTAGGATAGAAACAATGAAAAATATCTCGTGTTTAGACCAATTAATGTTGAATAAAGTATAATCCATGAGTTGACTTTTTTAAGTATTCTTTGAAAATGATCCATTAATTCCATTAATGATCCATTTTAGATGAATAACAATGACAAATAATTTTAAAGATTTTCCTTTCAGTATAAAATTGCTTCATTGTCGGCTGGAAATTCTCTAAAGTAAGTAATATAAATTGAAGATATGTTTAATTTGATATGGACATATTTTAATAGAACCGTCAAGATAATAACTAATTGTTAAAATATTTCTAAATTAGCATAGTTCCAGATTCAACTTAACAAATTATATTTCTGTAAAAAACTCTTCACTAAACTAAATACTAAATAAAAATTTTGAAAAATAAATGCATTTTTTACAATTTTCTCATAAATTACACTGACACTGCCATGAATAAAAAAGATAAGTAATATTTTAAAAAATCTGTTAGCCTATTTTACGGTTAAAATTATTTATTTAGTGTTGAAATTATTACGGACTACTGTTGCAAAAAAATTAAAATAATGCATAAATTTTGACAATGTAAACTGGTTCTATTTTATATTTTATTTAACAGTTATAAGATCATAAACTTTAATATCTTTTAGGTTAGAATTTGTTTTGTTTACTATTTGTAAGGGAAAAACTCGTCACTGCACATTGACATACTGCGCATGCGCGCGTTCCTAAACGCATTATTGTTTTGGTTGCCGCAACTAAAACAGTGTTCCCAACTGTTTGCAACATAATGAAAAGTAGAAAATTGAATCAATTACATGTAAAACTAATTAATATTAATTAACGATACAGATAACTCTCTGTTTTCTGTTTGTTAAGATAAAATTATGTTTAATATCTCATTTTAAATTTTTGTAAGAATGGGAATGTGGTCACATTTTTAAATTTAGTATATATTTTTATTACTTAAAAAAACAGCAAAGATTTCCCACAAAAAGAAATTCCTACAAGACATTTAATAAGACATATCGAACATAATTTTATCTTAACCAATGGCGAAGTAATCTGTAACGCCTCATACGGAATAGATTCAATATGGCGGACAGCGTCTACAAAAACTTTGTATTATTTCAACGGATGTTATTATACTTTTATTCGGACATTTTTGTACAATATATGGAAACAATACATGACGTTTCGAGAGAATGGATCAACTCTACTGAGTAAGTTCTCAAGTGCCTAACTTAAAACAAAAACTTTAGTGTTTGCTCTTAGTTTTTTTATTTAATGTAGGCTAAAGCATGTAGACTTAAGTTCTAATTAAGTTTATGTTTTAAGCACATTTAAAGACGAGAGTTGCTCTATATCTCAAAAAATCGTGTATTATTTCTTTTAACACCTATCATGTTTTAGGGCTGTTGTGATGGTGTAATGCGAGTGCACAATTTATATTGGTAGTTGTAGTAAAAAAATCAGTTGTTTTACATTAATTCGTAACGATCAGCTGATTTCATTGAACATCTGATAGGCTATAGTAAATTTTAGGTTATGTTGTTGAAAACTGGGTATGTTATGGTAAAAGATCAGTTGTTTTATTTTAATTCGTAACGATCAGCTGATTTAATTGAACAGCTGATAGGCTATAATACGTTTTAGGTTATGTTGTTAAGAACTAGCTATGTTAATTTGTCGTGTTTTCGAATAAATGATTGAAATTATAATAAAAAAGAAGAGAAAACATGATACATGATTTTTATTTTTGGTTTTATAAAAGAAATTTATATATAATGACGGCAAATGTCCGAATAAACCATAATAATACTATATATATTTTTCATTAAGTAAAAATTTTAAAAGCAGAACTTCTAATAATGTTACAAAAGCTGTAAAAATTTGATTTTTTAAAATTATTTTACTGATATATTTCATAAAACATTTTCAACTGTATTTTTAACAAATTCGGTTAGGAGACATATTATTTACTGAAACGTAGCACCTGAAAAGATATGTTCAGGTCGTGTTAAAATATCTTTAAATAAAATAGGTATTGCAACAAATTTAGTTTTTATAATTTCAAAAAAATGGACGGTTTTATTGCAGGAGATTTTAAAAAAATTATTATTTTACAACCGATATTATTTTACATTTAATATAAGACTAATACAAATGTATATAAAATAAACACAAATCCGTTAATATTTTATTTTATGTAAATATCTTCATTAAATGAGTATCCCCATTTTAATGAGTGTAGTCTATCCTCATCACACTCATAACTACTTTTATTACTATGTGGTATAACTGTAATGAGTCCTATTCTTTAGATTTGTCTACTTTCTACACAAGGTTTGCAGAAAGTATTGTGACAGTGAAAAAAATATTTTGAAATGTTGACGAATATAACTTATTTGCTTGTTAGTAAATTTTCATTACAGGCGAACCCAAACCAGGGAACGTCGACCCCTGACTTTTAGAAAACGTTTTGAATGTATGTGCTTATTTGAACGCTCAAATTTGAATTGATTCAAATTCGGCACAGATCGTTCTTTAACCAGCAAAATTTATCTGACAGTTTCAAAATGGAGGCCATTACAAACTTTAAGAAATCATAATATTTTTTCTCAGCCTAATTATTTGAAAATGTTTGTTTTTGCCATCGTAATCAGCGTTAAGAACTGCATAAATTGGCATTTTGAATTTAAAAAATCCGTTGAAATTTATAAATTCAATTTGACGGCGGTCATGGTTCATTTTCGTGCAATGCAACTTTAAAGTATAAAATAGTAATATACGCAGATTTTAATGCTTGTTATGATGGTGAAATCGGAATTTCAAAATGAAGGTAAGGGTAAAAAATTGATCTTTGAATCACGCCAGTTAGACAGCTGCGTATGGTGATTATCGTATTTTTGTTTTGAATGTATGACTAGCTTAATCAAATCTCGAGACAATTTTTAATTTGGTTCTGAAACCCTTTTCGGTCAAAAAAACCCAACAATTGTAACTACTTTTATGAAATTGGGCTCAAATATTGCTCATAAACATCCAACATGTATAGTGTTTCTGGTACAAAACATTGATTCGAAAATTATAGACAAAAAAACAGTAAAAACGGACAAATTACTCGAAATTATTGACAGATTTTGTTTTAGTTTTGGTGTATGGACATTCATAATTCTAATAACAGAAACGTGCGGATGTCGAGTAAATCGAAAATGAACCTTGACCGCCGGTGTTTTTTTTAAACTCTCTATTAATCATTTTTTTTAAACTTCCAGTTCGGTACAGTAACTCGAGATATTAATTTTCCATTCGAACAAAATTCTAGAAAAATCTGTTGAACTGATTTCGAGAAATCGCACAGATTTTTTCGTCTTCGAGAAATATTTGAAAGGGGAAGTGTGGTTAACTTCCAAAGCTTCGGACTCGGTATTGTTACTGGTTACTATTCCATGATAAAGTCCTTAGATAAAACTACAGACAGTTGTTACAGCTACTAGTGTCATCTAGCGAAGGTTTTGAGAACTAGAGCGGCCAGCAACAGCCATGTTGGAGTGTGTAAAGCAGATGAGCGGTTCTGACTCCGATGTCGGCTGCTGGAGCCTGAGAGTTCGTTCTTGGAGATGATATGGTCGGAGAGGGTGACGTACAAAGGATCTGAAAAAACAAAAGGTTAAAACAACATTTATGATTATACTTGTGTGTGTATGTTTGTAGTTTGTTCGTCTTTGATAATACACTATAAAAAAATTCTGTTATTAAATCAAAAATTAATATCATGTATCACGTTAAATTTTATTTAATTACAATAGAAATAAAATAATTACTATAGTTACTTATTTCATTACTATAATTTGTAAGTTGCTATAATCGTAACACTTTTTTGCTATAATCGTAATCTTTTTATTTTAATTACGATAATTTGTTCAAAAACACGACATAACCTAAAACTTATTATAGCCCATCAGCTGTTCAATGAAAGCAGGTGATCGTTACAAATTAATATAAAACAACTGATCTTTTACTATAAATATCAATATTCAAATTAAATTAACGATTCATTTCATATATTTACATCGAACAAACGTCTTCGTAGTTTCCGTAGTGTAGTGGTTATCATGTGCGCCTTACACGTGCAAGGTGCCCGGTTCGATCCCGGCCGGAAACACAGGAAATTTTAATTATAATTAATTTAATATGAGACTTGCAACGCGCAAAAAATACTATTATACAGTATGTCCCACGAAGAGCTTACGAATTTTATCCTCCATTATTTTCTAATTACTCCATTAATCGTTTTGAAACTATACAAACTTTTTAAAGAAGATACTAGAAATAGTATGTAAAAATTGCACCTGACTGATGTTTGTAGAAACAAAAAGGCGGCCAAAATAAAATATAGAACTGATTTTGTTATTTTTTCAAACAAAAATGTATTGTGGCTTTTTCTTGTGGTTATACTTAAAGGAACAAGTTTAAACCCATAGTTTCAACAATTAGGACGATTTGAAACGTGTTATCGAAGAGGAATTACTTCGGAGTTATTTTCAAGAGCGTACGATTCATTTGTTCGGCGTTCTAATCAGGGTGTAGCTGTGGATCATTTTCAGTTTGAATAGGTCTGATTCATGAAGTGTTCATTTCTATTTAGTTTATTTTAATTAGTTTGTATCTAATTTTTGTTTAAATTAATAATTAAAAAATATAATTTTATTTGAAAAAAAAACAAAATTTGTTCTATACTTTATCTAAACGTTATTGTTTTATACAAACATCAGCCAGATGCCTTCTATACAGGTACATTCTGTAGAAAGTATGTAGTTTCAAAATAACCAATGGAGGAATGAGAAAATAATGGAGGATCAAATGCGTAAACCTCTTCTTGGGACACCCTGTATATCAATATAAATTTATGCACTCGCATTACGCAAAATCCACACAACCATTCCTAAAACATTATACATGTTAAAATATTTTGAAGAGAATATAACCTTTTAAATCCAAATTCTGGCCATTTTTAACAAAGTTTTTCGTTGTATTTCAACAAGTAATGTCTCCGTAATGAGGCAAACATTGCAATTAACTCAGTCGTTACGGACTCGTTATTTTTTAATAATACATCAATAACGAAAGCTCTATATTACACTGACCAGTTGAATATCATAGAACCATATCAGCTGACATAACAATTCATTATAACAATCAGATTTCTAAAAAAAAAAAAAACAGCTGGACAATGACAACTTAAGAACTTTCAGGTTTTTATTGCTCATCGGATATAGTACTTGTATGTACAGACTGATCACGTCCATAATAAATGTTTTTAATCAAATCGACGGAGCTTTGACTGTTCATCGCTAGTCTGCGCCACTGTAGCAACACAAGCAGTATTGCCAAATAGCCTATTCGCGAACTTAAACAGTAGTGGATGAACGGCATTGTCGCTACAACAAATCATATGAAGTACACTGCGCGATATTCTGGACTAAATACGAACTAAACAACCAGTTAACAACTCAATAACGGTAAATTTTACGTTTAAATTCAGTTTTGCGCGCTTCTAATCTTTTACTGACCAATAACATTGTCCACAATGCGATGTGGAAAAGTCATTAAGTTTTTACAAAGAAAGTAGTTGGGTAATATCAAGTACAGACTTACCAAGGGTTGTTGATGTTAGGGGTTGTCTTCTTTCTTTAACTGTAGTCGCTTCAGTAGCTGTAAAAAATGTTATAAATTTATTAAAGCGTAATTAATTAATACCTTGTTAAAGTAATATTACTGAACAAATGGTTGTACTCACTAGTGGTAGGTCTAGTAGGCCTTGTAGGTAAGGTGACTTCTGTGGACGTTGTAGGCGGAAGGGTGGGCAATTTGATTTCTGAAACAAAAATCACCAAATTGTGTGAACTTACTTGAAGTTTTAAGGTTAATCAGCTGTTTCCGAACTGTACCAAATTTCCTAAAATACAGTAGGTCTATATACCACACTTTTTAAAAAAATATTTCGCCATAGTAATCAGTATATAAATTAGCATTTTAAAATCTCAAATTAAATTGAATTAGGACTAAAGATTTTAAAATGCTTATTTATGTAGATTTGAACGCTGATAGCGATTTGGAACACCATTTTGGATTGGAATAGCCATTTTGAAACACTTTAAAGATATTTTCTGGGCAACGAAATTGTTAAAGCTATTACCATAATAGCTGATCAGGCAATATATAGCTTTCGCAATCAATAAGATGTATTATTAAAAAATAATGAGTCTGTAATGACTGATTCGAGTTAATTTCAATGTTTGCCTCGTTACTTTAACATTTCTTGTTGAAATACGATGAACAAATTTGTTGAAAATTCCTAGAGTTTTGGATTGAAAAACAAACAGTTATATTCATTTCAAAATATTTTAATATATATCATGTTTTAGGGCTAGTTCTGATGTTGGATTTTGCGTAATGCGAGTGTACAAAGTTATATTGGTATATATTAATATATATATATATATATTCGAACCAAGATTGAAGATGAAAGGTTTATGGATTTATTTTCGTTTTACGGTAAGGAACATACCTTCTATAAAAAATTTAGCGAACGGACTTCAGTAATGAATCGCCACGACGAACAAAATTTGAGAGTGTGACAGATATTTCTAGTTTTCTTTAGATTTAAGGGGGTATAGCTATTCATACCATTTGTTTAGATACTTGTAGACTACGTTTGAGCAAAAGTGTTTAGCGAATTTCGAGAAAGTCCGATTTTTTACAGTTGTTCGTTTTAAAAATAGTTGCTATAAGTTTTCTGTAGGTTTCGGAAAATGTTCTTAAAATAAAGTAAAACTAGAATAGTTTTATTTAAAATTTCACAGAAAACTAATGAATAATTTAGTCCCTAACTGTGTGTACAGTTACTTCTCACCGCTGGATAAATTCCAAAATTTCAAAGATCGATTTTTTCATGATCACTACCACCACTTTGGTGGTGTATGTCTAACCAAAGTGTAGATTAGCATTTTAAATTTCAAATTAAATAAAATTAGGACAGGATTTGAAAATTCAAAATGCTTATTTATGTAGATTTGAAAGCTTATTATCATTTGGATTGACCGCCATTTTGAAACATTTTAAAGGGGTTTTATGGGTAACGAACTTGTTAAAGCTATTACGAAAATATATTTTCAAACCAAGATTGAAGATGAGAGGTTAGAGTAAATTTTCAATTATCAGTAAGGAATATTTCTTCTATTGAAAATTTGGCGAACCAACTTCACGATGAACAAAATTTGAGAGAATAACAAATATTTCTAGTTTTCTATAGATTTAAGAGGGTCTATATCATTTGTTAGGTACTTGTAGAAAACATTTGAGCAAAATTACCATAACGAAATTCGAGAAAATCAGATTTTTTATAATTCCCAGAAATAGTTGCTATAAGTTTTTATGAACGAAAAGGTGTTCCCATATTAAGGACGAATTAAAGTAATTTTACTTCAATCTTCATCGAAAACTAATTAACAATTTAGTCTCAAACGGTTTGCAGTTTCGTCATTTTGATTTAAGGTTCGCACATAGATAAATTCCAAAATTTCAATCCAATTTTTTCACGATCACCATACTGTCTCCACACTTGGTATAGCGACAAAGTAAACGTAAAGTATTTCCAAGAAGTATATTTTATAAACTCAATCAAGCACTGGTTCCAGGCACTTCTTGAATTTCCTGACGAATTATCAAAAACGAAATCTTAAAATATAATCTAAATTTATTCAAGTTACACAATAGGTTTCGCCCACACAACGAGGGAACGTTGCGGCGTAAAATATTTTATCACCGATGTAAAATATTTTACTCGTATCTCGAAAAGCTTATTTATAAATAGTGTTTATCTGAAAGTGGTTTGCTAATTTAGCTGGGAAAATACAATATTAAAAATAAACATTTCTGACTGAAAAATACCGTTTGATGACGAATTATTTTTTACGTGATTCTATAACTATCTTAATTATCTTTAAGTTTCCCGTTACACTTAAAATTTCTTTTAAAGTTATATACTACTTAGGAATTAAAAATTTTATAGCATTTTTTTAAAAATCTTGAATGTAATTAAATAAAATTTGGTAATATTTGCATTCTAAAATTTGTGCATCACTTTTACACACACACACACACACACACACACACACACACACACACACACACACACACACACACACACACACACACACACACACACACACACACACACACACACACACACACATATATATATATATATATATATATATATATATATATATATATATATATTCTGGTTTTGCCCAAGAAAGAAACATAAAATGTTTCAAAAATGTAATAATGTATAAACGTAAAAAAATATATTAGTAAAATCATAATCATCCAATTACTCGTGATTATTTTACTAAATATGAAAAAAATATTATATCCTGAATATGATTTTGTTTTATTGATTGTCAACATAATTATAACATGTTGCATTCGAATTATAATGTCCAAGAACTCATAGTATAATCCCATTAAAACTTTAATGGGTTTTCTAAAATAATTTTGTTAAATTTTAAGAAAATGATATAAAAATATATTTTTCTAATGCAAATACTTCTTTTTTACCTTTTAATTCTTTTAGAGGATTAATTCAAAAAAGAGCTGAAATACTTGTTTATTATATTTGTGTTCATAAGTTTTAAGAAAATCCGTTAAAAAATATTTTCCCAATGCAAACATTTGTACATCTTTTTCGTTTTTATTCTTTTTGGGATGAATTCGGAAAAATGCTGAAATACATGTTTCATAATCTGTTTCAGATTTTTTTAAATAAAAATCCGATTAAAATATTTTTCTCCAATAATAACATTTATATCTTACTTTTAAATTTTTTAGGGTATGAATTAGGAAAAATGTTGAAATACGTGATTAATTTATTTGTGTTTCAGAGTAAGTATAAAGAATATTTCATTAAAAAAATACTTTTCTAATACAAAATTTTGCATTCCATTTTTACATTTTTTTACACCATTTTAATCCATTTAGGAGACGAATTTTGAAAAATGGTGAAAAAAATATTTAATTTCTTGTACTTTATAGTAATTATGTTAAGGTTCAAGGGGATCCGACCAAAAACATATGTTTTATAATTAAAACTGTTTTACTCCATTTTTACTCCTTTAGGGGTTAAATATTGGTAAATCGTTCATATCTTACTAAAACTCTAATTTCACTATCACAAAATCGGCTATTAAGCTTGCATAAATTAGAGTTTTAAATTTTCAAATTCCACTGAGAATGCACAAATTAACCACGACCATCGTAAGATAAAAACGTTTTGATTGTTTAAAATTTTTAATGACCGCCATTTTGAAACGGTGGGATGGATTTCACTGATTAACGATAATCAAAGTTATATCGATATCATTTTTAGTTAAATTTGAAACAAATCGAACCAAAATTGCAATCGCAAGAGCGCTGAAACACACACACACACACACACACAACGATAGTTGGTTCTGAACAATATTTTCAAGGACTTACCATATAACCTGATGGTGCCCTCTGCATGGCCCAGAGAGTTAGTGGAAACACACATGTAAGTGCCAAGGTCACTAGCGTTGAACTGCCTGATGACCAACACCATATGCACCTTGTACACCTTGCGTACCTCCTCTACGTGGTGTTTTACTCTACAAAGTGAAAGGAGTTGTATATTTTTTTATCCTTAGTTATTCAAGGACATCTTTTTAAAATGTTTTAAGTTACAATTTACTGTATTTAGTCAACGACGGCAACAATCAAAGTGTTATTCCAGTCCTAAAAAGTTACAGATGTAGCAAATATTTGTAAAAATCTATATTTAGCAGTGCTCAACCATCGGCCCGATTAGTGTTACTCTTCCAGCAGTGTTATTCCAGTCCCAAACTGTTGCAGATGTAACAAATAAGACTAAAAATCTAAATCTAACAGTGCTTAACCCTCGGCCAGCTAGCCGCGTTACAGCTTGCTCCACACTTTTTTTTATTTTGCGGGTGCGAATGAAATTTAAACAAGAAATATGTTTTAAAGTTTTGTATTATGTATTACTGTTCGTAGGAGTAATTCTTCAAACAGAAATCAATAAATCTTAACTCATATTTTAACACGTAATGTTTAAATTGTAAATTACAAAATTACTAACAGAAAGAATAGACCTAGCGGAACCGGAAGCAAAGATAACTTCTGCTTTAAACTTTTAAAATCCACAAATTAAAAAGAAATTTGCAATTCAAGTGACACACTTTAAAACAATTTTCGATTGTTTAATCACTAAATGTCCTATTAAGATTCAACCAAACATCCCAAATTTACAGTTTTTTTGCTCTTTAAGCGTTCAAAAAACACAAATTTTTCAATTCCAATGGCATATATTCCAATTTCATTCCGGGCTCTGCAATGTTTATAAGCACTCTTGAATCAACTTACCCAGCCAATATCATTTGACCTCGGTTCTTCATCCAGTAGTTGATGGTATTAGGATAGGCTTCCACATAACATTCCAGCTGTACATCCGTGCCCAGTGGAGCTCCTAACAGCTGATTTGGTACTTTTATATCTGGAGCAACTGAAACAATAAAACAATTAATAATCTGCAGCTGTTCCGGTGACTTGATGGAAGGGAATTTCCTAAAGTATATATTTCATAATTCACTCCTGAAAATAACTGATTTCACAGTCATAATCAGCATTAAAATCTGCATAATTCATTTTAAAATTAATTTCATTAGATTTTGAAAATTTAGATTGCTTATTACACAAATTTTAGGGCTGATTAGGAAGGTGAGCAGATTTGCAAAAATAATGTATAATTTTCTTTTACATAATTATAAGTCTTTTCATATTTACTCTGTTATAAGTTAGTTGTAAGATATCTCTATATCTCTGTAGCGTTTACTATGGCATTATAATATATTTTACTATGTAAAAATTTTGAATTAAATAAATATATGTAAGATAAAAATTGGATTTTTTAAAAAGATTTTAAATGGCCGCCATTTTAAAAATAATTAACGGATTTGCTGCGAACTATTAAAGAACAGAAAATAGTTTGACTATTGAACTAAAAGAAAGCTACAGTATGAACTAAAAAAATACACATTTTTTCTTTGTGTACAAATGTGACATAATTACATTTGTATGAATTGAGTTAAAATAAAGTGTTACTTCTATTCTGTGAATTTTCTTCATTTTTCATCTTTAACATATTAATAGTGAGTACTCAATTATTTTTTTCTATGCAACAAATTAAAATGTTTTCCATAAGCCTGTATTGTAAAAGCTAACTAGCAGCAGTCTGCTCAGATAACAGTCAGTTCTGGATCGAATTAAGACCGTACCACTGTATTTGTTTACTATAAAATTACTGTTATAATATTATTCCAGCTGTTTCAATCAAGTCTGCATTAATTACCTTAAAAATAGTATTCTAATGCTAATTTATGTAGATTTTAACGCTAATTATTTTGGTTAAATTAGATATGTATTTTAAAGGTTTTATCTTAAGAAAAATTTTATGAATCCATATCCAAACAATTTATTGCCTACCTGTTACATTACGATAATTAAAATCTGATTTTCACATTGTAATCAAGGTTAAAATCTGCATGATTATGGTTTTTCAAATTGCATCTAAATTAAGAAACTGAACATTAACCGTCGTCATGTTAATTTAAAATGCTAATTTATGCGGAGTTTAACGCCGATCGCTATGCGACAATCAGAATTTCAAAGTATGTAAAAAATATTGTGATAAAAAAAGGGAAAATATTTCAAATTTGGATTGACTGTCATTTTAATACTGTTAAACGTATTTTGCCGGGACTAAACTAT
>CM040190.1:44265849-44295849 GCA_022606455.1 Callitettix versicolor | reverse complement strand
CAACAATTCCACCCCTAAAGAGTTAAAATGGGGTGAAAACTAACTGAATGTCTTATCTTTGTTTCCGTACATCCAAAATACATAGAGAGCTAAAATTTTGTCTATAACATTATCTTTGGATTTTCTTGACTCAGAAAAAGTGTTTCAAAATATGTCACATTTTTCTAAAAGTGTTATTTCTTGGAATATCCTTTCCATCACGTCAGTGTCACACGTTGGAAAATAGTAAATATTCCGGCACCAATGCAACCTACTAAACAGGTTAAATAAAAACAAATTGTACTTAATGAATTAAATAGGACACGACTACAGTATGTGCAGTGAATGAAGGCCATTGCTTAACTTGACATATACAATACAGCATGTTAATGTGGACACACAATGCCTTATTAAGCACAATACGGTTTAATTAATACCAAACTTGGCGGCGGAACAATATCTGTCTGTCTGTCAGCTGTTTGTTTTGTTGATATTATTACTCTGTCTGAGGTGATTTTGTTGTTGTTTCGGGTAACACTGTGTTAAGTAAATAATCACGCACGCAGCTGTCTCGCTCACCTAATTTAAATGACTTTTAAACACTAATAATATTTAACATCATTTCTTATTACGCGTAACAAAAATCAAACTTTCAAGGAAAATTGATAGCTTGAACATTTTCATTATCCGGCAAAACTAGTTAAACATTTTTAAAACGGAGACAATTTCAAATTTTTAACAATCATAACGTTTTGAAGTGAAAATGTTTTTAGCATGTTTTTTGTACGGAACTAAAAACAGTAATTTTTAATAGTGACACATATTCATTATTGTTGATCAAATATAAACGAGACTGATTTTTAAAAAATTTATTGCTTACTTACAAATTATTCTTGATACAACTTATTTTTCTACATAGTCTCCTCTAATGCACGAGTAACACATTTTCCCACCGGATTGGAAGTTTTTAATTCCATCTTCGTAAAAGTTCTCGGGCGTTCATTGAGCCATTGGAGCACGAAGGTCTCCACCGCAGAATCGTCTTCGAAACGCTGGCCTCCAAGCGCCTCTTTGAGTGGCCCAAACAGGTGATAGTCGCAGGGTGATAAGTCTGGACTGTATGGGGGATGTTCCATTGGTTCCCAGCCAATTTTATCGAGTTTAAGCCTCGTAGCGTTCGCCGAATGTAGTCGGGCATTATCGTGAAGAAGAATGACGTTTCTCGCCGGTTTAGATTTCCTTTTCCTACGAAAAGACTGTTTTGCGGCCTCTAAAACATCGCAATAATATTGTGCATTTATTGTGCGTCGTTGATGGAAATCGACTTGAAAGTTTTTCTATAATGACTTCTCTTCCGATGAATTAGGAATCCAGCGGATCTCTTCCTAATAAAGGAGTCTGGTGGTCCAGATTCTGTCTTTCCGGATTTCATTCGGCACTCTAGGGCCAACAGCTAAAACAACACTCCTAAACTAATTAACCTAACATGCGCCTTGATTGTCGAAAAATACAGTGGCCATTACCTTCCCGGCCGACGATCGTGATTTGGCCTTCAGGTTTTCTACTGCTTCCCGTCCTTCGGCGAATTCCTTGTGCCAAGCAAAACGCGCGAACTCTTGACAGGGTCCTGTCCCCGTATTGAGCCGTCAATCTACGAAAGATTTCAGTCGGATTGACCCCTCCTGGCTAAAAACTTAATAATAATTCTCTGCTCCACGGAAACGTGCACTTCACTCTCACTCATTGTATAGTTTTATACTGAAGGGTCCGAACGGAAATGTTGCCCGTCTACGCCCGTCCCAAACCTTCCAGGCTACCTGAAACCCCACCCTTTAGAGTTCAATGTCCAACGAAAAAGTTTTTAGAAAGTCAGTCTCGTTTATATTTGATCAACCCTCGTATGAGTGCATTCAGTAGGATTCCAATTGGTATTCTCAAGGGATTTTTTGAAGATTTTTTCTTAGTAGAAACTGAGTGTAAGTGGCGAGAGGATGCAGCCTTGCCTAACGCCTCGAAGAATGTTGATTGCGAAATAATATAAAGTACTAATTTATACAGGTTTTAATGCTGATTATGGGGATTCGGTGGTCGATGGATAAAGCACCGGTCAATTTACTGTGTCTCTGAACTGCGCACGTTTATGTTCTTAATTCTAGCCGCAGTTACTCCCGTTGCTTTTTCCTTACCGTTAACGCTGATCCTTAGTCCGCATTAGTCTAACTGACATAAATTATGGACGTTAAACAACAACAAAAATAATCATAGTCTTAAAAGATTGAGACACAAAAAAGTAATAGTTCGAAATTCGCTACCATCGTGTTTAACAAGACAGCTGCGTGTAGGGTATTTTATGGGTTTGTCTCTTACTCACAGTTGACATTGAGGGTGATGCGTTTGCTGACTGCAGGAGGCACGTCATTGCTCGCGATGCAGAGGTACGCCCCCATCTGTTTCCTGTCCAACTTGGTAAGGTTGAGGGTGTCTCCAGTCACTGTGTCTACTGCAAAAAGAAGTTAAAAATCAAACCCGATGTAAGGAACTAGCAAGGGTGTATAATTTAGTATTCAAACTTTAACAACTTGGGCAATCTCACTTAAGCTAAAAGGTACTTCAAGCTGACCAATGTCTGTAGAAAACCATGGATTGGACGTGAAAAGAACTGAACAGTGTGTAAAATTTAGTTAATTTATATGCCAGACGTTTCTAAAAGTAAAAGACAATGATAAACCTATATTTTTCTATATGCCTCTTAGTTTCTTTTCATATACAAAACATAGTTCACATGTAACATAATACAGTATGCAAGTTATCTATTTATAAATTCTGTCTTTATAGATTCAAGCGCAACTTCTAGTGTACTTTAATATCACGTTCACAAACAAGAACCTTTCTAAAAATAATTACTTTAGTATTTCTTTTTTTTACTTATAAATTCTATTTCATTCTTCTTACTTTTAATTCAATTAAATTTTATTACAGAAGCGAATTAATTTATTAATTTTTCAACTTATCTCTTTGCTAACTAATCTCTTTACTGGTCTCTCTTTGGTATAAAAACGCTACTTTTACTCGAATAGATGAGTGGTATGAGGTAGATGTACGGTGGGATCGCTAAGTCCATTAGCTGCTTACTTCACCTGCCTTCGTCTAAAACAAACCCCCCCACACACACGCACGCATACATACACACACACACACACACACACACACACACACACACACACACACACACACATATATATACACATATATATATATATATATACATTATGTTCAGTATAATAATCTGCCTTCCTTAGCTTCGTAAATTCTTCTTTCGTTGACGCGTTTCGGAGAACCTCCATCTTCAAAAACTATTTCTATACTAGTCACCAATATTATGGCTCGTCCTATTTATAACTTTCTAGCTCCACCTCGTACCCCTTCTCTATTTACGTGCCTGTGTTCAACACGTATACATTAAACCTAACGTGCACGCTTCTGATTGGCTCTTCAAAATCATACGTTTTCGTTCGCTTCTGATTGGTTCCTTTCAAAACTTTATCTTCAACGGTTGTCCCTCCTGTTAATTTTTGAAAATATTTGGATTTTTAAACGTAATATCTGCTTGCGACGTTATTTGTTATTTATTATGTTTTCTCCCTTTAATTTAGATTTAAAAATTTCCAAGTTTTCTAAAATATTCATACGTCTTCCTTTTTCTGCCATATGTAGTACTTTCATTGAGTTTTCTATTTCTCGAGGTATGTGTCCCTATTTTATTAAATATGACGCATAATTTGAATCATTTTTTCCGTATTTGAATGCTCTTTCAAGTTTTTTAAACCTAGTTTTAAATTTTCGTCCCGTTTGTCCTATGTAGACTGCCTTGTATCCACACTGTATTCTGTATACACCATTCTTACTATATTTGTCCTTTTCTTCTCTATTCTTTGTCAGTTTGTTCCTTATCGTATTATTTGTAGCCAGTGCTATGTCTATATCAAATTTTGTAAAGAAGTTCTTAAATTTATATGCCTCTTTCCTCGTATATGTTAACTTAGCCTATTTTAGTTCTTTATCTTCTTTTTTATCGCTGTTTTCTTCCTCTCTCTTTCTTTTAATTCTCCGTAACAGATTTATTATAATTTTAAAATCATAATCGTTGTTCACTGCTATTTGGAAAATTGTATTTAATTCTTCTTTATATTCTTTCCTCTTTAGTTAGAAGAAAAAGTTTTGAACAGAGCCAATCAGAAACGAGCGAAAACGTATGATTTTGAAGAGCCAATCAAAAGCGAGCACGCTTGATTAGTAGGTTTAATGTACACGTGTTGAACACAGAAATAGAGGAGAGATACGATGTGAAGCTAGAAAGTTATAAATAGGACAAGCCATAATATTGGTGACCAGTATAGAAATAGTTTTTGAAGATGGAGGTTCTCCGAAACGCGTCAACGAAATAAGAATTGATGAAGCTAGGGAAGGCAGATTATTATACTGAACATAGTGAGTGACAATAATCCTAGCAGAAAAAAAGAATAATATAAAAAAATATATATATATATATATATATATATATATATATATATATATATATATATATATATATATGTGTGTGTGTGTGTGTGTGTGTGTGTGTGAGAGAGAGAGAGAGAGAGAGAGAGAGAGAGAGAGAGAGAGAGAGAGAGAGATGGACGCTCCAATAGTTCATTTTCCAAAGGAAATTATTTAATAAGTTCACTTCAAAGTGCGGACAAACGATTGTTTTAAAAATTAGATTTTGTAGGCATTCACTGTATGTTTCTTCAACACACTTACCTCTGAAACCGTCTCTGGAGTTATTCTTCAGCACGAGATGTTCCCCATCCTCTCTGCGCCAAAGTATGCGCGGCATCGGATGACCTCTAGCTCTGCAGATCATAGTGGCATTGTCTCCTTCTTGTACTGTGACGTCAGAGCTCGTCCCGTCGTCCGTGATGTCAGGAGGCACTGTGTTAATCACGTGAAAGGTTAACATAGAAAGCGTTTATATTATTAACAACCGATTTTCACAATGTTAGAGCCAAATTTAATGAACATCCTCTAGTTCTTTGTTATTTTAGAAAATTAATTTTTTTTGAAGACGACTGCTTTTGTAATTGTAAATTATAAATAAATGTTTTTGGAAAGAGCTTTAATATATGAGCAAAATATTTTAACATGTCAAATCAAAGCAAAAATAGTCTATGAAGGCAAAATAAATAAACTAAAGAAACACGTTTATGTATTCAGTGAATTGATTATTTTAATTATAAACGATTGACTCTTATAATTAAATTGACTCTTTTAAATTATTACAAATTATTTCCTAGACATCGTGAAACTTTAGGCATATATATTGATATCATCGTTTTCTACTTTACACGTTAAAGGTTCACTTATAAATTCACCCCTAGCGACGTGAATTACACCCTTAACAAGGACAAATTACAGGATAAGGGTTGTTGAAGCACGACCCTAATTTACACGTAACTAATGTTGGTAAGGGTTTGCTTGCATTGTGTTGAGCAATTCTGCTTCCGCTTAGTTGTATAGGCTAATGCAATGCAAGCGTGTGTATATGAAATGTAGTACGGTGTGCGTTGTAGTGTGTGAAATGCTGGCGTGTGAAATGAGGAGTGGGGATGGTAGTGTGTAAAATGCAATGTGGCTTGCAGTGTGCGAAGTTCCATTGCAGTGTTTGTGCGTAGTTGAATTGTAATAAGTGAAGTGATTGCAATGCGCATTGTTGTAGTGTGTACAATGCCTTGTAGTGATTGTCGATGTGGGACTGGTTTGTATTGTGTTAATTGTTGTACGTTGCAGTATTGGTGCGTTCTTGTATTGTGAATTGCAATATTATAGTGTTCGTTTATAATATATGAAGTGATTGTTGTGTGCATTGTTGTATGTATGAAATGACGTATAATTTGTTATAATGTGTGAAATGTGATGTGGGATGGACTTGTGTTGCAGGGTTGGCGGGTTGTGTATTTTGAATTTCAATGATGTAGTGTTCTTTGTAATAAATGAAGTGATGGTTATGTGCATTGTTGTATTGTATGAAATAATGTATAATTTGTTATAAAATGTGAAATGCGATGTGGGATGGCCTTGCAGTGTGTGAAGTATTGTGTTGTAGTGTTGGTGCGTTGTTGTATTGTGAAGTGTAATGTTGTAGTAACCGTTTTTAATTAATTAAGTGATTGTTGTATTGTATGAAATGATGTTTAATTTGTTATAAAGTGTGAAGTGGAATGTGGGTTGGGTTTGTAGTGCGTTGCAGGGTTGGTGGGTTGTTTTATTTTGAATTATATTGTTGGTTTTTGTAATAAATATACTAATTGCTAATAAATTGTTCTATTGTATGAAATACCGTGCAAGATTTGTCTTAATATGTGAAATGCGACTTATTGTGCGTTTTTGTATTTTGTAAAATGCCGTGTTGTATTTGTTGTATTGTGTGAAATTCCAAGTAAGGTTTGTCTTCATGTGCTAAATGCAATGTGAACATTTACGTATTTTTTAAACTTCATTATTGAAACATAGCCACCGGACCACATATTTAAATAATTAGGATTATGACCTCTTTTCCCGTCTATTGGTCTTTTTACTCACCTCGTAAAGGCTACCGCGGTTTCGAAACCTTACTGTTTCATCTTCAGGCCGTAGTACGAAATGTCAAATCCCCTGTCAAGGTCGTCACAAAGTTAAACAAAACATTGAAAACACGCGTCACAAACACTAAACACAATTACACGATTAAAATACACACGATAAAAGTTTGTTTGGCCAAACAATACGTGCAACTTGTATGTCGTTACAGTCCAGACTGCGGAGTCTTCATCGTAGTAGTGCACACGTCAGTGTTATCAGTTACGGTGCGTGTGTTGGCCTGAAGATGAAACAGTAAGGTTTCGAAACCGCGGTAGTCTTTACGAAGTGAGTAAAAAAACACTAAATAAAATAATAGCTCATAATCCATATAATTTTTTTTTAAAATTTCTTGTAGTGTTTGTTATAAAGTGTAAAGTGAGGGTTTTCGTACTGTATGAAATTCTATGAAAGGTTCATCATAATGTGTGAAATTCGACGTAGTATTTGTTTTTGTATCTTATGAAATACAGTGTAATATATTTTATAATGTGTGAAATAAGGCGGTCTTATGTATTGTGTATTATGTAAAACTCGGTGAAAAGTTTTATTTAATAAGTGAAATGCAACATTGTGTAGGCCCTACGTTGTGTTTTACGAAATGCCGCATTGTGTATGTTTTTTTATGAAAGATTAATTTAATTGTGCGAAATACATTTTGTAATGTCGTTGTAGCATACATAATGCGACATATTGAGTGTAAAATACGGTGTTTTTGAAACATTCTTTTTCAAAAATTTTCGTCAGAAATTAGCTATTGAATCGGTTGCTACTGTGAACATTCCTCTGTGCGTTACTTGAAGAACACATTTTGAGTATTAAACATTTTTCGATTCCCGGAGAAATCCGTTAAAAGTGATAATTCAGAATCATAATTTTTTTACTATAGGCTATACAAAATTAGCATTATCAATTTTTATCCTAACGATAATTAACATACTGAAATGAAACGTTTAATTAAATACACACGTACGATCATTAAAAATTAAAAAAACTTATTAACAGCGTACAGGGTTCGTTTTTATATTTGTTGTTGAAAATCGGAATATTTTCAAAACAATTCTGGCTGCACATTGTATATTACAAGTAAGCAACTTCGATCAATTCCATTAGGCAGTTTCTTACAGCAGGCTTAATTACTTTTTTTATCAAGATTTCGCCCAAGAAGAAACCTCAGCGTGCCGCTTTGGGGATTATAATCGATAACCAGTCAATGCTTATTGGTAGCAGGCGCATGCGTCAACTCGCGTAACTACCTTTAGTAATATTTGTATACTTTCAATAAACAGAACTCGCAAGTAATGTAATATTAGGACTGGCCACTGATTGACTGTCAGGAACTGAAACGAGGTTCTAGATAGCCTGGAACAATCCTTAGGGAAACCTGGGAGTGATTTAGAACGCTTCTTTCCTGTAATAATACCGGGAAGGTAATAAATCAATCGACAGTAATGTGGAGTGTTTTACTTTTCTTGGTGTTTCCGTCACTACTGTCTACGTAAGCTAACTAATGTCTACATCGACAGTTTTCTTGCTGACGTGATAGAAGCGGATTTCCAAAAAGGTACTGACGTCAGGTTTATTTTCGTATTTTAAACAGAATTTGAAAATTCAAAATGTTCATTTACGCAGGTTTTAATACTGATTATAATTTGAAATTGGTTTTTGGTTTAAATGTCAGATCAAAAAGGTTATGTTTAGAAAACATTTTTAAATTGTTGGACCGACTTTTCTTAGACAAAATTGTCCAAGCTATTACCAAAATCGATTTTACATTCATTTTGAATCAAATCGAGTGGTCGATATTTTGTGAGTTTTGGGGAGGGCGAAAAACTAGATTATTATCACCCAAAATAGGATCGGAAAAAGATCTTTAATGATTAAAGTTACTTACATATAAAATAAACAGAATTTTGCAAAACAACAAAATTTAAAAAATAGCTAATGCTTAAGAAATAAATAATAGTTAATAAAACTATATAAAAATAAAAAAATATAGAAGTTTTTTTAAATTAAACGTAATAATTACTATAATATTTAAACAATAAAATATGATATAAATAAATTACGAGGTGAGGTTAGGTTGTCTCTATTTAGTCACAGATTGTAACTACGTGTTCCGATAGACCCAATTATAGGCTTCAACAACAACCAGGTGCCTACAGGCTAATCGGTCTCAGAACCTGACCAATCATTGGTCTGCAGTAGTGCTAGGCACACATCAGGGTATACACACTTGGCTCCGCCAAAGGAGACCAAGCAATTTCGCCACTCCCCGACGTAACTGGACAAGAACAGTAAATCTCTAAATGTAAATGTATCAAGTGTTTAAAACGTAAGTGTAGTGTTGTAAGTGTAAGTGTGTGTTAGACTCGGGTACCGCGAGGGGAGCCTAAACCCTTTCATTAGATGCAGTTAGTCTGCACCATCCTGAACTGTTTGGTATGTGTGACTAAAACATCTATCAGTGTGTTGCGTCTCTGACCTACGCACCTCAAAGTTATGGGTTCGAGAGACCGTTAAGGTTTAAACCCTTAGTTAAACCCTTATCGTTAACGCTGATCCCTCACATCATTAGTCTAACTTGTATAAAATATAGCCGTTAAAAAATGCAATATAAAAACGTTATTATTTTTTAAATATGAAATAATTACCAAATATATATGTTAGAATGTGAAGGTCCTGGATGCGGGTATTACTTTGATGGCCGCAGAAATACCTCAGTTAAAAAAAATCGTTTAATAGAACCGTGATACAGTGGATTAATTTTGAAAAAAATTCTACACTACAGTAATAAATTGGTTATACGTAATTCGTAATTACAAAAAGAAGGAATTCGACACAAATATGTTAATACTGAAAATCAATTTAAACAGTAATATAACTTTCCTAAAAACATCGCCCTCTTATAGCGTTCAATCAATAAACATCAAAACAACCACAGACTGGTCCAATAACAATTTCTGGTTGAGCAAGGGTAGATCTGCTTGTAAAGCTCCCCTTAGTTTTATCACGAGGGAAGTCTTTGTTTAGAACCTGTGTTGGTTTGGATAAAATAAATTAAACAACTTTATTTTTGGAGATAACTTGTGTTTACATAATCTTTTTCTAGTCTACCAGCTGGTATTTTTTCAACACCGAACAGCTGATTGGAAATCATTAAACAATTATTTCTTTGTTGTGGGTGGCCACCAACAACAATAGCCAGGCGGAGCGGAGCTGAGCCGGGCAGGGCGAAATGAGATGAATGGCACCGGAAGTGGAGGTCAGTCAGTTTAAAGAACTCGTTTTTATCTTTTAAATCTAAATATTTAGGCCTAATGTAACGAATTCTATGTTTAAAAACCGTTAGGTAACGAGAAATAAAGTTTGGAAGCGTGGTCAGCATCAAAACCGACCTAGACAGAATCGAAGTTATGCGGAACAGAGCTCAACGACGCCGCGTGACTCCGCTCAGCTCCGTTACGCTTGCACTTACATTTAAAACAACAGGTTACGTTTTGAATGCGTAGTCCATTCTGCTCAGCGCAGCTACGCTCCATATTTTGTGACCATCCGACCTTAATGTAACGTTTGTCATTGCTAAACATTTGCACCTGTTAGGTCAAATGACTGATACAAATCCCCATTTATAATTGTAATTATGATTAAACTATAAACAGTTTACTGAACGGATATTAAAAAAAAACAGCAAGATAAAAAGATAATTTTTTAGAATTATAGCATCCGTCGTTTAATATATACATACATACATACATATATATATATATATATATATATATATATATATATATATATATATATAAATTCCAGGTTACATCTCAAGGTCTCTGGTCTTACCACTACTGTGCTTCCAGTGAAAGCTAAAAGCGTCATTTAAACTTTTATTGTGTACTTAAGTGTTAAACTAGAACGAAAGTGTTTAAGAAAGTTCGCTCATTGTTTTTGCAGCCGCCTATACGCTGTGTTTGTTCACAATAAATTATCACACTTTAGACAAAAGGAAACGATTTCGCTAACTAAAAACCGACAAATAAATTGGGGCGGAACCGAGAGACCGGGACGGGGTAAGTTGTCGAGGTGTTCACTTATTCACTTAGATTTATAGGGTTGTAGGTCACCCTCACACCAACACACTCCGATTACAAGCTTTTAAATGTACTTGGTAAAACGGTAAATCTTTGCCGTGTGTACTTACCTGCTAAAGGTATTAGATATGGTTTCCGTTATTTATAAGTACTTAGCAAATTTTCACTGATAAATAAGCTATTGAAGCAACCATTATGGTAAGATCAGGACCCGGGACATTGAAATTAGCACCGAGCCTGATATTTTCAATTTTTATATTCTCACGTTTGCAATTTTTGTACGCTGAGCTGTTAAAATTATAAATAGAAACATAGGTCTTGCCCTACAGGCAATATTACTGGCCCGCCATCTTGAAACGGAAACAAATTTGAAAAATCATATAAATTCGCCTTTACTAAATATGTTATTACTTCAAAATTTGCCGTAGGACTCAACATTTACTTGCTATTGAGCAAGAACCAACGAAAAATCTGTACTTTTAACAGTTTAGAGAAAAATTCTACAAATTCAAAATGCTCTATCTCGGGAAGTATTACAGACAGAAATTTTGTTTTGATCTCAAATTGGAGATAACTTACTCCTTAAAAAAGGTGCTTTATAAGTTTTTTGTCAGATCAAATACTTCTTTAGAAAAATAGGACGAATCCAAAAATTTAGCGTTTTTTCCAAGATTTGTATTTTTCAACAGTGTACCAAATCATACAACATATTGAAAAATTGTAATTACCCTACTTAATGTTCTAACCATTTATTCCACTGGATTTGACCAACATTATTGGAAACTGTATGCTCATTCTCCATAAAGCGGTCAAAATTATTATAGGTTTTGCCGTTCAGCCAGTATTACAGGAAATAATCATCAACTTCATTCTCAACGTTAAATTAGAGCCCGCCATATTGAAATGGAAGTGAATGGGAACCAATTTTAAACGTATGTCTTTCGGGCTTTATACAAGGTATCTTCTCATCAGATTTCAAAACAATAGCTCAATGCGTTTGGTTAAAATTGTGTACATTCGTCATCGTTAAATCAGAGGCAGCCATCTTGAAACAGATGTAAATAGGAAAAAAATGTTACACATAAGTCATTTGAGCTTTATAAAATATAATTTCGTACAAAATTTCAAAAATTCGGTTAAAGTGCGTGGCTAAAACAGCGTAAATAGTTACTGTAAATCAGAGGCCGCCATCTTGAAACGGAAGGGAATGAATAATAGTCTTACATATACATCTTTTTGACTTTGTACAAGGTACCTTTTTATCAAATTTCAAAACAATCGGTTAATGCGTTTGGCAAAAACTGTGTTCATTCATCATCATTAAATCAGAGGCCACCATCTCGAAACAGAAGTGCATGGGAAACATGTTACACACATATCGATTGGACTTTATACAAGTCATAAAATTTCGGAACAATCGGTCGAGGTTCGGCCATAATTGTCTAACACACACTAAATGCCGAACAGTTGAGTTGAAACAGAGACCTCGCTCGGTCAACTAAGTTACTTATCTTTTGTAGTTAACTCTAGTGTACGTTTGCTAATATATCAGCTGATATTTTTCCAACACCGAACAGCTGTTTTGATAATCATTTAATGCTACCCATTTTTGAGACAAAACTGGTAAAACTACAGTTCAGTGTATCCTTATGAACTATAGCTCATATGAACTATATGAACTCCCACTAAACCCTTAAACTCACCGTGCACGTCTATACATCCCAGCTGCTTCCTCATGACGCTGGTGTTGATTTGACACATGTAGCATCCTCTGTCACTCTCTTTTACTTGACGGATGTGGAGGTTCCACGTCCTCTCACTGTCATGGCTCACGCTGATACGGGAGTTATGGGTGACGACCTTCGTGTGCAGACTCAGGATCGTCTGATCCTCTGCCTTCATCCACCCGACCTGTGACAGGTAAGTCCTCTATAATCCTCTAAAATCATCTAACATTAACGTTACTATTTGTAACGTTTGTTGCTATTTGTTATATAAGCATGCTATTTGCTATATATATAGTTGTATAAGCATATTTAATTATAAAATAGTTGATAGAACTTAGCATTCTCTTTTTTATTTAATTCAACTTTATATTGTTTTGTCATCTCATTGTTCGGAAGCAAAAATATCTCTCTCTCTCTCTCTCTCTCTCTCTCAATAATTTTTGGACTAACAGACTATTATAACTTGCACCCAAAAACACCTATACACTAAGCGTCTAACGTAAACTAATTTGTATTGAGATAAATGCAATGAAATACTAACATTGTAATAATAGTCACACTGTTGAAATTTTAGAATTCCCTATATGTGTCACTTTACCTTAGTGTTTTATGAAGAAAAATAAATTACTGTAATGTTTCTGAATTTGTGATAAAATTGTAAACATTTTGTATATAATGGATTTTTTTATTTTGACAATTTGGTTGCCATTGATATTGTCGCTAAGTGGAACAAAAGGAAAATGTAAAAAAAGTGAAAAATATCCGTGGCAGTCTTCAGTCTTAAAGTTATAAATTTATTTTTTATTAATAGAATTATAAATTTAATTTATTATTTTATTAATTTTTTATTTATTTAATTAATTAAACAATTAATTAAATTAATTAAAGTAATTTAATAATTAATTAAATTAAAAATAGTTATAAATTAATAAAATAATACATTTATAAATTTTTATTCTTTACAACTAAATTTATGCATGTTTCCGTAAACAATGATATATAATAAGTTATATTACAGTTATAGAAAGTGTTTTATTTATTGTATTAATAAAATATTTTCAAGGATTGTAAATCACTGTGATCATCACTTGGAATATTAAATTCCTATCTTACGTTAAATACAATATTTTAACTAACTTTCTATTGAGAAAAGGGAAACAAAATAGTATCAATTAGCTTTCATTGCTTTAAGAGGTAGGCTTTGTCATGTAACCATTGATTACATCGTAAATCCCAGTGCGGTAGAAATATAAATTACTTAGTAAACAGCTGATGGCGGACAGCTAGAAAATAATCGCGTCACACAACTGTCTCGCTGACGAGATTAAAGCGATTTCCCAAAAATATTTTATCACAACCTTTTTTGAAATTCCGATTTCGCTATCATAATCAGCATTAAAATATACATATTAAACTTTTTAAATTGAATTGAAAATATATATACAGAAAATTAAATTCTTCTTACTTTCAACGGATTTTCAAAATTCGTAATGATTTTAACTCAAATTACGATAGTGAAATCGGATTTTCAAAAACATTTGAGACGAAAAATTCTGAATTCAAAAGAAATTGAAATGACTGTACTTAAAAGCAATTAAACTGGTTAACGAACTTGTTCATGGAATTACCATAATTGGTAAAGAGAAAATTTGTGGGTAGCTGGTGTAATTTTTTTTAATTTAACCTATACAACTTGAATTAACTTTACACAATCCTGTATGAAGTCTTAACGTGTTCTCTTTAAGCAGTTGAACTGACAAACATTTACCTTGTAGTGTCACAATTCCGTGACAGGACAGGCGAGGACTGCCTCTCTGCCCAGGGCAACGGTAACATTGTTGATAGGACCGCTGAAGTCAGGATCAGCATCTGATGGAGTTAGAGGGCGGACAGATGTCAGTTCTGAAACAATAAAAACAAGTTTTTTATGTGGTTTTTTCCACTAGTAGTTCAAAAGACAGTAGATCTCGCAGTATATTCTTCATTATTTGGCCAGCGCTCTAACATTTTCAGCCATTTTAAGCGAAGTATTTCGTACTTGTCATTGGTAAATCTGAGGCTGCCATATTGAAACGGAAGTGAATGGGAGACAATCTTACATATATGTCTTTTTGTATTATACAAGGTATCTCTGTACCGAATTTTAAAACAATAAATTATGGGTTTGGTCAAAACTGCGTAACAAATAAACACAAACCAAATTCCGAACATCGGGTTCAAAGAGAAATCTCGCTTTGTTCAGCCACCTAACAAGTAACTAAATAAAAATTTAATATAATTATTAATACAAGCTTATAGAGGCGAAGAATGATTTTCCAAAGTAGGCACAATTAATTTATAATATTGGCTTGGTAGATCAATAGCTCCTATATATATTTGTTAATGATATATAAATTACGTTTATAATTTATGATTTATATTAAATTTATAAATTCATAATCTTAGTGATTGAAAGTTATCTTAAAATTTCTTGAACACGTAAGAATAAAAATCCAAAACAGAAAACATTAGTAAAACTGTAACCTCAGAAAATTATGTAGGGCCTAAATAAAGACATACCACTTACAAAATAACAAAATTACTAAAAACAAAATATAAAACAGCTGTTATTTAAAATACAGTAATGCCTAATTTTATTAAAACAGCTGCTATTACAAATATTGTAGGGTTTATTTAAATTGAAACCGCTATTATTAAAAATAAGTTAGTGGCTATTTTTATTAAAACAGCTGTTATTCAAAATATAGTAGTGGCTATTTTATTAAAACAGCTGTTATTCAAAACACATTTTTAATGAAGTAGCTGTTATTTAAAATACATTAGTGGCTATTTTGTATTGAAACAGCTGTTATTCAAAATATAATAATGGCTACTTTTATTAAAACAGGTGTTATTCAAAGGGAACACTTTTACTCGTATTAAAACAGCCGTTGTTAAAAAGTTGATATGCCCCGCAGGGGGTGCAGGCTAGCTGCACCTATTGAGAGGGTTTAGACGTCCCTCGCGGTACCCGAGTCTAACACACACTTACAACAATACACTTGCGACTTTAACTCTTTACACTTACACTTACATTTAGGGAAGCGATAATAGCCTCAATGTGCTTTTCGCTTTAAAATACCAAAACAAAAGCTGATATTGAACACAGCTGATCATTACCATTTATTTCTTATGGACAATTTAGTCCTTTAAATTACTTCCTAAGAGCTTAATAAAGAAAAATGTGTAGTTATTTCTCACACCAGAGATCAAGTCCTTTAAAATAAGCTTTTAACAATCTTTACCAGTTACTCAAAATATTATTTTCAAATTTGTCTTAACGGAATTATATATATATATATATATATATATATATATATATATATAATATTATATTAATATTATATTATATATATAATGTTCATACGTCTTATAACTTTCACATTACAATCAAAATACAGTCACAAAATTACTTCTTTGGTTAAAGAATTAACGACAAAAGATTTCTATCCAATACCTTCGGAGAAGTTGTTTCAGAGAACACAATATAAGAATTACTTTGAAATTTGATCAAGCGCAATGTACAAATCAATTTGAGGCTAATCCTTGTAGGATTCTTATAAACCCTAAAAAAGAAAAGAAATAATAATTAAAAGCTATTGAAAACAAACAATATATATTATGATGATTGAAAAGGTACCCTTATAGGACAAACAAATTACCAGATAAAATATTAATAAAAAAACTTTAATATAAAAAAATTAATAGAAATACGAGTACAACATGTAAACAAGTACTCATATTTCTTGATGTAAACAACATGTTGAGTACAACATGTAAACAAGACCCCTTGATATATATTCTTATATATATGAATAAATTATATGTAAGAAGAGTAATAAATAATAAATTCAGTGCTTTCTTCGAACAAAACCAATACTTTTGCTTAAAATACATAGGCTGACACACACATTTATACATGCAAACATACACGTGTATGTTTTAGAAAAAAAGCTATTGTAGCTGTCATCATGGTAAGACCTAGACCCAGGGTTTCAAAATGACCTCTAGATAAATTTTAATGGTCTCATTTTCGTAAGTTTATTTCAAGCTTGGTTGAAACTCGATTTTTAATATCTTCGACAAGTTCGTTACCCAGGAAAATCTCTTCAACAGTTTCAAAATGGCAGCCATTTCAAAAAATTCGTATCTCAAAATCTAATTCCCCGTCACAGCGCAAAAAACTGCATAAATTGGCATTTTGGATTTTCAAAATCCGTTAAAGTAAATTGAATTTGGTGGCGGTCATGGTTCATTTTTGTATTCTCAGTTTAATTTGAAAGTTCAAGATGCAGATTTGAATTCTCAGTTTAAAAAGAAGGTTAAGATAAAGTTACTTTTGGAAAATCGCTTCTATCACATCAGCGAAACAGCTGCGTGCCTGGATTATTTAAAAATTGTTGCCGAATTATATAATATACGAAATATACGTGTTATTTATTGTTACTTATTTAGGCACGTGCCATCCTAATTGTATATGACGTTTCGAGAGTATGGATCAACTTTCACTCTCTAATGAGAGGCTAATTAGTGTTTTAACTTAGGTGGAAACTTTCGAGAATTCGTGTATGGTTTTTATGTACACAAATGATAATAAAAATTACAAATAAACAATAGTAATAACATAGATATTAATACAAACAGCGCTTTGTAATACCACTTGAAATTGTTAATTGAAAATATAGTAAAATAAATCGAAAATTAAAAAGTCGAATAAATTAATATAGTAATAAACGTTACAATTAACGAAACAATCAAGCTAGCATACCTGTGGTGCAGTCAATAGAAGTCAAGTAGAGAATAAGAGAGAAGAAGAAGAAATATAAGTTGTAGCTGCAGCTCATGATGGCACTAGTAAAGACTAGTAAGTAGCTGACTGCCACTTTGAGTTTAAATATGTATGAGGCAGTGGCAATGGCGATGGTGCAGCCTGCAATGTGATGGATGTTTCATACCGGTCTCTGCGCAAAAATAAAGCAAACGTTCTGCAACAAATTTGAATATTTAATGTGTCGTACTCATACATTTATAATGAACTGTCACACTGAAGGATAGAGGTAAAGTCTCCAACACTTCTGCCTTCTTTACATGGGCTTTGGCTAAAATTACTTTAACTTAATTAGGGTCTAGAGGGTAAATACTAATCAGTAAAACGACAAACTTTAACTTTAAAAAACACTGTTTTTGAATTTGATGCTTAACTATTTTTAGCTGATTTCCTTTTGGAAATGAGCTGTTTGAGAGGCCATCGTGGTAACAACCAGAACTAATACTTACCATTATTGCAGCTCCAAATAGCAGAATTTACCAATGAAAATTGACTAATAATTGCTCTAACTACGGTTATTTAATCAACACATTATTGATGCTGTTACCAATAAGCCTAACGAACCAAAACACAATTACAGCGCACACGTCCTCTAACTCGTTTTCATTACTTTTAATTACTTGTTATGGCCTTTGTCGATTTCAAACGAATGAAATGACACGTGATAGTGAAATTATTGACCCCTTGATATTATTCTCAAGTAAGTTGATATTAAATTTATTAATATTTACTTAACTTATTAATGAATAAATAAGTAGTGTGTGTGTATGTGTGTGTGCGCGCGCGCTCGCCATTACACGTACCTTTTTGCAATTTTAATCTGATTTGATTCAAACTTGACAAGAAAGTTGAATTATACTGCGGACGGTCATTATACTGCGTAACTCAACTGCGCACCTAAAGGTTCTTAGTTTGAGTCGCTGTTGCTCCCGTTGATTTTTCCTTACCTTTAACACTGATCCCTCGCCCTCATTAATCTAATTGGCATAAAGTATGGACGAAAAAGTTTTGTTTAACCAGACAAATTATTTCAACAACTTCAAAATGACGGCCATTTAAATATTTCAAAATTCAAAATATTTTTCTCTTAAATTGCTTTTGAAAATACGATTTCACCATTATAATCAGCGTTAAAAACTTGGGTAAATCAGCGTTTTTTTTTCTTAAATCCATTCATTTTCCTATATGATTTTCTGTCGCCGCCATTTTATTTCTATAAACACCGTCGTGTTAAAAGTTTTACACGATACTTTCAGTAACTCTATTTACATAAGTTCCAGAAGAATCGGTTGAGGAATAAGCTATTCGTATAAAATCAAAAGTTTTGTATACCTCTTTGTTGGGCATCCCAAATTAGACTAAATAGTTTCAAATGAAACAGACACACACACACACACACACACACACACACACACACACACACACACACACACACACACACACACACACACACACACACACACACACACACACACACACACACACACACACACACACACGAAAAAAGAAATTTTGAGATCGTTGTTTTTTCATGATATTGAATTGCAGCCAATATTCTACAAAAAAAATTATTAAACTAGTATTGTTGTATCGAACGTTTTCAAGCTTTTTGTTGTGTTCAAATTGAATCAAATCGGACCAAAATTGCTTGTATAGGTGCTGACATATGTACACAAGTATATATGATAAAACATAATTTAACGACCGCTTAAAACGTAAGGGTCTATGTACATTTCATGGTTGTGGGACAAGGTTTTAATATGATGAAGCAATAAATCATTTTTTTAAATAAAAATTTGCTAATAAGAATTCAATAATACTGATATAATTTCAGTTTAAATATGTGTAAGGGACAGGTTATGCAATATGGGTACAATCGTGTTAAATTGGCAGTAATAGAATGTTTCATTTTTGTTTGTAGAGAATTTCAACAATCTAGGTAAGACCCAGACCAGGAACCTTCAAATGTTTCAAAAATGGCGGACATGCAACAACGTGTATTAATCTTAAGCAATATTTTTATTTTTTAAATTCTATTTATGGAGCTTTTAATGGTTATTATTACAGTTAATTTTTTTAAATGAAAAGTAACTTTATTGTTATTCCATATGAAATTGTTACTGTTATTAAATTCGCTTCTGTCATGTCAGCGAGACAGCTGCGGGCTGGAATTTCCATTGGAAAATGATTTATTAGAGCTGTCATCGTTATAATACCCAGATACGGGACTTTGAATGAGTTTCGATGCTGAACTCTGGATTCAATAGATTGTGTGTGTGTGTGTGTGTGTGTGTGTTGGAACGTTTACGCTTACATTTCCAATTTTTTTCGTCTTACATATATTTAAAATGTGATTTCAAGCGTCAATAACTGTATAAATTAACATTTTTATCTTCGAACTTTGATAAACCTGTTAAAATTAATAAATTTAATTCGACGTCGGTCAGGGTTCATTTTCGTATTTCCAATACAATTTGAAAATTTATTACGCCAACATTTGCATATTTTAATGCTGTTTCCGATGGTGAAATCAAAGCTTCAAAAAAGATGACAACACAAAAAACATTATTTTCGTAAATTCCTTTTCATGACGCATCGAGACTGCTGCCTGCCGTAATTATTTTATTTTCAATACATTTCAAATAACAACGAAATATAAAAAAAAATATGAGTAGAGGTCCAAGCGTGAAAGTAATTAAAACAAAGTTAAATTTTAGTAAGAAATATTGATTGGTACGAAATCGTTTCTATAAAACAACATCCATTTTATGGATATATTTAAAAAAACACAAACTTTGTGTATTTGCATGTATATTTTGCATGTCAAAGGAAGGATTAATTTTGTTTAAGAGTACAGTATATTTAAACACGCCAAACAAATGCATTAATTTTGAATACATTTTTACAGAATGTGCTGAAAGCGAGTTGGTGAAATATGTCGATAAAAATTCTAGTAATATTGAACAAACAACCTTTGTATATACGCATGTAGGTTTGTCATTTTTTTCTAGAAAACAATTCCAACGATTTTATATAATGTTGGCCTTAATGAAATTTATCTATATAATGTATACCGTATATTTAATTATACATTTAAATATGCATTTTTTTGTGTTTAACAAAAAAAATGCTAATAATGAAAATGTGTTTAATATATGCAAATAATGTATAGAATGTTAGGAATTAAAATTATAATTTGAATTATTAGTTTTAAACATTATAAAGAGGATACAGCCAAAAAGTAAATCTATTATCAAAGACGCAGAAAAATTATAAAACTGCTGACATACTGCCTGTTATAAACAACAAGGTATGTAGAACAGCAGTTTAGATGAAAGCTTAGGGAAGACGTAGGTTGCAGTTAGTTGATTCTGGGAGAACCGGCCAACTGTACGTTGGGAAGCGACTGGTGTTCCAGGAAGAAATTCCAGCCAGGCGGTGCTGGGGAGAAATGGATCGGCAGACTACGGGGTAAGTAGGCAATTTTATGTACACTTCCCCCACTTCTCTTTTTGGATTAAACAAATTGCGACACTAGTATCCGAAAAGGATTTTGGAACTTTATTTTGGAGAAACCTTTTTGATCGTGTAATACAATAGTATTCATTCTTCAGTTATCAAGTATAGTAGTAGCTTACTATACTTTCGGTTATATATACCGAAAGTAGTATTATATATAGTTATATGTATTAAAAGACAATTTTGAACCACTTAAGTACCCCGGTTAGGAGAGATTCCAAATTCCTAGCAGTGTTTATGTAGTCTTATAACAAATAGATATACATTAACACAGGTTTTTATGGTAGACCACTCCTTCAGAACTTACTGTATTTACATTATACTGACCTCTCGATAACACTAAGGGAGAAAAGAGTTTTACAAGCCTATAAATTTACACGAGTATAGGACCTGTAACTGCCCCCTCGAAACTGTTATTAGGACAGTTTGGGGTTGTTTTGGTGAGTGATCTTACGAGAGTTGTTTTTTTTAGAAAAGTTACGTTTCTATCTTTTCGTTCTGTGCACCTTGTGATATTGAAATTAAATAACTCTCAGGACAGGCATTAACAAATGAGTTTTATGAAAATTATTTCTAAATATTGGAATAAAGTTTGTAAAGAAGCGAGATGAAATTAATGGACTCTAGGGCTTTCAAGGGGTGAATTGGGGCAAGAAGTAAAGTAAAGGGGTAGAAACAATTTAAAGCCGGGGTGGGTTCATCTGTTTGGTTTGTAATTTATCTGGATTCTAAAACAAGAGGCGTTTTAAGGCAAGCTTTGGTTAATATTGATTTTGTTCTAAAACTTTTCTGTACTTGAGATTGCGTATTTGCTTAACCTTTTTTTGTATTTTTGTTTTTGGATGAAAATGTTTAAGTACCGGTTAAAAATAATAATCACGGTACGTAAGTCTCTCTCTCTCTCTCTCTCTCTCTCTCTCTCTCTCTCTCTCTCTCTCTCTCTCTCTCTCTCTCTCTCTGACACGATTGACGCCTTAAATGTTACTTTTTAAATTAATTTACATTACAACTAAGTTAAGTAACTTTCCTTATACAGTAAGTAGTTAACAATGATATGCTCATCCTAACTCTAATCCATTTGACCAAAGTATTCTTAACACACAAAGTCAATGGGCTTTGTCCTCTTCTGCCTTCGGAGAACTCCGCAGGCCTTGAGGAGCCAGTCCTCGAGGAATAGAAAAGCATTTCTACATTCTCGTGTGCTTCCAATCTCTTTCTTTGTCTTAAGACATACCTTAATGCCCTCAGCCACGATATTGATTTTAAAATCACAGTGTATTTTGTCATTTCTGACATACCACTGTACTTTTGCAAATTTTTCACAATACTTTGTTCTGGAATGTTTGTATCTGCTTAATGTTAGTCCTCTTGGTACAACCACACAACTGAATACCATAAATCCATACTGACTTTAGAATTTGCTTATATAATAGCAATTTATTATGCAATGATAGATGTGAGTGTTGACCCAATAACCAATGCATCTTCTTGAGTTGTAAATTGAATTCCTGTTTCTTTTTTACATGTTCCTTCCACCTTAATAGAGCGTCATGCCAAGGTAATTTGCTGAATTCGCACGCGGTATTATCTACGAGTTGATGGAAACTGTAACTTGTATTATTTTACGGTTTGTAAAATTCACAAGTACCTATTTCTTTTCACTTAGTCTTATTCTCCATTTCTTTGGCCACTTGTTAATGGCACCAAGGGAGCGCTGTGGCATATTAGTGGTGTCTTCACACTCTTAGCATTACAACATTACAGCTGTGCCATCTGCAAGGTGGCTGTTGTGGTGTTCTTTAACTGTATTTTTATCTTAATATATTTTTTAACTCTTTTGTAAACCATCAAGAACTGCATTAAAATCTTCAAATATTAGTATTTTAAACATTCAAATTGCAGTGAAAATATTAAAATAAACGCTAACCGCCGTAATATTTAAATTATTAATTTCAACTTATTTTAAAAATTTAATTATGCATTTTTTAATGCTAATTTCAAAGATAGTTACGACAAATAAATTATACATTTCTTATGTTATGATTTATTTATGTTCCACTACAAATACTTAAGTGCTACATTTTGTGACTCTACCAGCAGATCAAGAAATAAGGACATTGCATATCATAAACATAAAAAAACCATATATGAAAAAAAAATTGTATATACGCTGCAATAAAATATTTTAATTTATTACCTAATGATCTAAAAGACCGAAAAATGTCTGACAAGGCAAAAAAAAAGTTGAAATACTTTAAGTATAATTTATAAACAAACCATAAAAGCATTTAAATTGTGAACCTGGAGTTTTCTTTAGTGTAAATGTATACAAGTTTTTTGTTTTCTTTTTAATTACGTTTTAGTTCTTGGGTTATTAGACTATAGCTCCTGAGCACCGTTTTTTTAACCGAGTTTTTTAAAGAATCAACTATCGGTGGTTCACAATGACTTTTAATACATATAACTACATTATAATCTCTTATACTGTTTCGGTTACTTCTAAACTTGACAACAACATGCGAATAAAAATATTGATAAACCAAGAATAAACATTCGATTAGTATTGCCCAAGTCTAAAAGTTTCCCCGAAGTATTGTTCCAAAATCCTTTCTGGAAACTCGTGCAAAAATGTACGCGTATTCAATCTAAAAAAAAGGGGGGAAAGTGTACTAAAATTGCCTATCTATGCCGTAGACTGCCGATCCGTTTCTCCCTAGCAACGCCTGGCTGGAATGTCTTACTCTTGCACCAGTCACTTCTAGTGGTACAAGTGGCCTTCAAACGGCCCTTCGTTCCGCCCCCTCCCCCAGAATCAACTGAGACTTGTGTCCCGTGATTATTATTTTTTGGCTGTACTTAGACAATTTCATTCAAAAACAAAAAGTACAAAAGAGAAAATTAAGGTATATCTTAAGACACAGCAGGAGATTGAAAGCACACGAGACTAAAGAAATGCTGCCACTCATCAACGCCTGCGGGGTTCTCCGAAGGCTAAATAGGACAAAGCCCATTGACATGTTGTGTTAAGTCTGTTTTTAATTGGATTAGAATTAGGACAACCATATCATTGGTAACTACTTACTGTAAAAGGAAAAGTTACTTGTTAAGTTGTATTTAACTTAGTTGTAATGAAAAGTAAAATTAAAAAAGAAAAATGTAAGGCTTCAATCGCGTCAGAGAGAGAGAGAGAGAGAGAGAGAGAGAGAGAGAGAGAGAGAGAGAAAGAGAGAGAGAGAGAGAGAGAGAGAGAGAGAGAGAGAGAGAGAGAGAGAGAGAGAGAGAGAGAGAGAGAGAGAGAGAGAGAGAGAGAGATTAGGTACCGTGATTATTATTTTTTGCCGCTACTTAGACATTTTCATTAAAAAACAAAAAGTACGAAAAAAGGTTTACCATATACACAATCTCAAGTACAGAAAAGTTTTAGAACAAAATCAATATTAATCAAAGCATATGTATTCCTATTTGTTATATATACACAACGTTAAAAATTTCAAATCTCAGCTACCTTGCGTTCTTTAAAGAATCAACTATCGGTGGTTCAAAATTGTTTTTTAATACATATAACTATATCGTCTTAAATTGTTTCGACTACTTCTACATCTGATCACCGAAAATTGAACACTTTTGAACACCCGATCCAAAAATGTTTATCCGAAATAAACTTCCAAAATTCTTTTCCAGAAATTCGTGCCTCATTTTATTTAACCGAAAAAGAGAAGAGGAAGAAGTGTACGCAAAACTGTGTACTTAGCCCGTAGACTGCCAATCCGTTTCTCTCCAGCACCGCCTGGCTGGAATATCTTCCTGGAAGAACAGTTGCTTCCAGTTGGAAGACCAACGAACAGTTGGTTCTCAAATGGCCCACTGATTCCCCCCTCCCGAATAGACTGACCGCTAACTACTCCTTCCTCAAGCTATTATCTAAACTGCTGTTCTACATACCTTATTTATAACACAAACAATATGTCAACAGTTTCATAAATTTCTGCGTCAGTAACAATAGAGTTTATTCTTTGGCTATATACTCTCTTTACAATCTTTAAAACTAATAATAATTATAATTTTTAACAACCAACCAACCAACACACACACACACACACACACACACACACACACACACACACACACACACACACACACACACACACACACACACACACACACACACACACACACACACACCATATAAAGGCCTACTAATATACGCGTATATTGCAACATAACTAGCAAGGAACAAAAAGCAGCAACCTACAATACAAATTAAGTGCAGGATGTCATTACTTTCAGAAAAGAAGAAAAATATGGGTTTTACAATCCGTTGTAAGTTAGATAGCATTCCAAAAATTTGCGTTGTCACGTAGGTAAAACATTAAAAAAACTAACCTTTAAACTTAACCCTAATAGTGTAATGTAGAACACAGTGAAGTGTAAGCAGTTTTCCTTGTACTATGCATTGTAATGTTTGAAATTCAAATAAAAATATAATTTCTGTTTAAAGCTTAAAGAGTTGTATGTCATTATTTTCTGAAAGAACTATAGAATTCAGTGATAGTTCAAGTGAAACTTCCAAAAAAAAAAATTGAAGGTAGTTATTACCGTTGGATATATATATATGTGAAATAAAACAATCAACTTAGAGCTCCATTTAAAAATAAAAATAATTTTTTGTAATTTTTTTTTAAATATACAAAAGTTTTCACGTTCATTTGTAAATAAAACGGTATACACAAAAATATGTTTTTTTATAAGTTTTAATGTTTGAAACGTAAAAAGACTCTGAGTATCAATTTTTGAAAATCGCCAAGTAACATTTAGCTGTGTAAAACAGTATGTAAACTGAAACAAATACACATATTTTTTATACTTTCTTGAAGAAAAAGAACCACTGATTAATAATATATATTATAACTAACAATGTTCACTTTTTAAAAAATTACAAAAATTGAAATTTCGAAAAAGAGTTTATTTTACGCAGTAAACATAACCCTAAAATTCTTTAGTTTAGCCGTTAAGTTACTTTTGTCACATATATTTAAATAAAAACAGTTTTTAATTTCACAATATATATTTGTTATTGTCTAATAAGAAATATTTACACAATTACAGACACTAAACAACAACAAAAACAACACAAATATCAAAATTATAACGAGAAATAACACACACTTTCATGCACGGCACACAATGGCGGACTGACGCTTACTAGGACGAAAAATGACCAACATTTCTGGACAAAAAAAAAGGCTTGGCCTTTCGGTTTAGTCTACTATGGCCAATTTTGTTTAGTCTATCACTTTGTAGTGGAACTTTTACACTACAATTGTGAAGAAAATAGTTCTATGACAAGAAATATACTAGAAATCGAGGAGTTCTTGGACCTCTGTAATTTCGTCGTTTCTTACTTCGTTTGTAGATCACAGTTTGAAAAATCACAGATACAGAACTATATTTCGTAGGTAAAATATTCAACATATGAATTAAAGAGAAATGATCAATCTTTTAAGCGATACCAACCACAATTCTATTTAAAATTATTTATTAGGTCAAATATTATTTTGAAAACAGGCAATATGGCGGACGCCTAGAAGCAAAGGCGAGTACTAGAAATTAGTGTGTTTACTTATGAATTTATTGTAACAATTTATATACAAATTTCATAAATCTAAAACATGCTAAATAAAGATTAGAATCTCTACTTTCTAATGGTATTTATTTTATTAAGATTAAAACAGGATAAATGTGTTAAAATAGTGTGTTAAGGTAACGGTGTTTTCATACGACTTATAAGTCGCTCATCACTTAGAGGTAGGATTTTAAACGACTTATAAGTCGTTCAGCGCTTCTAGGGTTAACGGCAAAGAAGTTTAAATTCAAAGCAATTTTTTAATCTCATTGGCTTAGACACTGCCCACGTTTTCCGTTATTGGTCAAGCAAATTTAGGTGCTGTGGAAGGGACTTGATATAAGAACGGACAATGGCCGCAAAAAGAAGTCTTTACAGTTTTTTTATTTTTTCAACGGATAACCTACGTCGCTTTACGATCAAACTTTCTTCATGTTATAGTAAGTTTTAGTCTGAGATCAGTACAAAGCAGTATAACCTAACAAGTTTATTTTTTTATTGTTAAAGTGTTGAGTCTACCTAATAATTGTTACAGTAAAGTTTTTGTTTGTATTGTCGTTTTTTATTATAATTAATGAAATATAACCAATAAAAGTTCTTTTACACAAAGTCGAATTAAGTGGAACTGTGGTACAACTTTATCGTGTGAATTTCTATATATTTTTTAAATTCAATTAGTTGATTCAGTAAGAATAATGAATAAGTGAAGTGTAACAATTTGTCTTCGTAGTTGACTCATCCTAACATTACTTGATTCCGGAATCTTCAACTGCTGACGTCTGGACCAACAATTCACCTAACTTTTCATCACTAAAGACTCAATAACAATCTTGGTGATTAACAGTGTAGCTTTTTTTGTAATACGTTATACCGAACAATATCAATAACTTTTCTAGTTACCATTTGGAGTATCAATCACCCCGAGATAACACCTATTTTTTTTTGTATTGTAAAAATAATTAATTTAAAAATCAATTTATAATTAAAACAATTAAGCATTTACTAAACAATTCTGCATTAATTAAATTTTTTTATAAAAAGTAACACCCAACGAGGTGTTTATTATAAAAATTGGCGCCCAAATTCATAGCAGAATGTTATTATGGTGACGTTTGTTACCTATAACCTTTTCCTCATTTTGAAATACGTTCAAGAGTTTCAAAATGGCCGTCATTCCTAATCTTTAAAAAATCGTAACTTTATAACAGTACACTTTTTGGAAATCTTAACTTTATAACCGTACACTTTTTTGGAAATTTATGATCAACATCGTCATCAGAACATTATAATCTGCAAATATTTAAATTTTCAAATTCCACAGAAATCACGAAAATGAATTCTAGTATTTTAATGTTCAATTTTGTATTTTCGGTGTAATATGATATTTTCAGATTCTATTTTTTGCTAGTTATAATGTTGATTACGAAGGAGAAATCAGCTTTCCAGAAAGTTGAACGATAGAAAAATTAAATTAGTAATTTGCTTCCATCACGTCAGATCCATAGCTTCGTGCACGTTTATTTAAAGTTTATAACTAATTTTATTATTGGGAATTATTTTAACTAAATTTTAAATGTTTCATCCAGAAGTTTTCACTTGCGTGAAAAGAGTTTCGTTTTTAGTCTGGTTTACTGTTAAAATAGTGTTTATGTAATTTAAGGTATTTCAGGGCAACTATTCGAAATGCAACAGCGGGACTTGTTCAGTTAGCTGCTGCCACATTAATTGCAGACTTCCCGACAGCTTCTGCATTCCTGATCGTTACTGTTGTTTTATGTTTTGCACTTAAAGGGTGCATGAACTTTTCGCAAAGGTTAGATAAAACTTAAATATTTCGCTTTGAAAGGTAAACATAAACATCGCATAGTATCACAATTGATTTTGTAAATAGCTTGTCCAATTTCGTTGGCAGCAAAAATCATTTCACAGTTTCATAATGGCGGCCATTTCAAATACTTAAAAAATCATAACTTTTGTATCTTGAACGTTTTTGAAAATATGAATTCACCATTGTAATAAGCGTTCAAAACTACATAAGTTATTTTTTGAGTTTTAAAAGCACATTGAAATTACGAAATTTAATTTGACGGTGGTCAGGGTTCGCTTTCTTATTTTCAATGCAATTTAAAAAGTAACATAAAGATGCCGGCAGATTTTAATGTTGTTTATGACGATAACATAAGAGTTTAAAAAAATAATAAGATGACAAAAATTACTTTTGGAAACTGGCACCAATTATATCAGCAGATCAGCTTTGTGCTACGATTTTTATTGATTTCCAGGTAAATGAGTTATTGGGTTGGAACAAGTGACATTCGACCAGCACGTAACAACAAATTAAATTCATACGTTTACCTTTAATTATTACTACCACTTCTGACTACTACAAATCTTTTCATTACAATTTATATATACTGTGTTTGTGTATGTGTGTGTTTGTATATATATATATATATGTGTGTGTGTGTGTGTGTGTGTGTGTGTGTGCGCGCGCGCGCGCGCATGTGAGTATGTATGTTTGCGTGTGTTTGAATTTGTGCTCGTGTCTTGTGTGTGTTTGTGTGTGCGTGCGTTTATTCAACGGAAGCTATTGAATATTTCAAAATGGCGATCATCCTAAATATATAAAACTAGTAACATTTTTTGCTTTATACCTCACTAAACAATAGTAAACAACGTTCAAGGCTGCATGAGTTAACATTTAATTGAAAAAACTACTGCATGCAGATTTCAACTTTCATTAAAATAGTGAGAGATTTTTTAAAACGTTTACAATTAAAAGCAAATATTATTATATTACATAATGGTGATTGTATAACGTTTTTTTGAAATGCGTTTCCATTACGCCAGCTAAACAGTTGCGAACCGCGATCCTTGAAATTGCCTACCTTCGTAACAAACATCAATCATATAAGATAAGAATAGAATAAAAATAAGATAAGAAAAGGTAAAATCTATTTAAATGTTTTTATAGAAAAACAATTTTTAATACTGCAAAACTCTGACTGGAAGGTTGCGCGAACTCTTATGAAACGGGAAGAAATAAAGCGCGGGAGTGTGTTTTCTTTGGCGGCAAAAAGCTTGAACCTGTCACCGGGGTGATTAAGTGGCTGGCTGTGTAATGAAGCATGCGTAGGGGGTGCAAAATAACTCAAGGGTTGCAAATTTAAATACGGATAAGATTAATAGCACTGGGGGTGTATACTAGGTTGCCTTACAATTCTGTATAAGTATACAGTGTCATGTCTTCTGCTTGTCTATACATTAAGTACTGAAATACATAACACAGCGTAGCACACGTGAGAAGCAACCTACACACGAACGTACGCGCGTGCATACACATCCAAATATATATACTTAAAATGTTTGAGTATTTAGTATTAAAATCGCCATTTTGAAACTGGATAATTATTTTTTTTAATAAGAAGGGATCATGTGATACGTTATGTGTGGGTCTTAAAATAAAGATGGCAATTTAAAGAAAGTACAAAACCTCAAAAACTTAAAGGTAACGTATTCTAACAAACTTGTATATAATTTCAA
>CM040190.1:44185849-44263349 GCA_022606455.1 Callitettix versicolor | reverse complement strand
ATAGGATATATCATTCTTCTTCTTGATATATATATCATGAGTTCTTGCTCAAAATCTCAAGTTCAAATGAAATACATGTAGGCTATGTCAACACTATACGATTTCACTGAAACTTGGGAAAAATCAATTTTGGACAATTTCTTTACCAAATAAAATCTTTTTAACATTTTCAAAACGGGAAGACAACCTTTTTTTATTCATATATTTTTATATTAATTTTTGAAAATCTGATTTCACCATCCTAATCAGCTTTAATTAAAATTAAAAATCTCTATAAAATAAGTATTTAAAATTTTTAACGTATATTTGGAAGTTTAAATCTTTAATAAATGTTATGAGTTCTGATAGAGAGACGGATCGTTTAGAAGGTACATAGGCTTAAAAACCTACTGATAAAACTTAGAGATAAAAACCTATTAGATAAAACTCATGCTACTGAGGGCTAATACAAAGGCTAATTATAGAGAAGGTACTGTAGGTTCATAATCTTAAAACTTACTAAATGTTTTGAGTTCTAATAGAGAGATATTTCTCCATTATGAATATTAATATACACTAATTGTGCAAAAGGTACTGTAGGTTCACAACCTTAAAACTACCGACTAAAAGCAATTGTTGCTGAACTGATAGATATATCCGGCTATCGTTTTTCTAGCTTGGGACACAAACACCTGTCGGCGCTAAATAAATAACATGATTTAGCTCAGGCTGCATTAGGCGGGCGCTAAAAGCAAACCCTCACTTGTTCCAATAAATAATGCATTCAAAATAAATGTTTCCGGAAAAGCAATAAAAGCTTCCTTTTTGTACAACATTAACTTAAGACCACTGCGTTCGTAGTGTTTTGCGATCAGAAAATATTTCCTTTGGAAAATGACTATTGGAGCAGCCATATTGCAAAACTCCTATCATCTGTATATCGCTTTTAAGGGCTGTTAACGTATTTGTTTATTATTGTAAAATATATATGAGTTTATTAACATTTTTATAATTTTTGTCTAGTTTGTAATTGCACGTGTCAATAATTGATTTTGGTAACAGCAGCTTGGATTAGTTGGTTAGCCGGCAAAATCTGTACAACAGTTTCAAAATGAAGAAAATTTCAAATTTTTACGTGATCATAATTGTTTTCTTAAATTTTGTTTGAAAATCATATTTCACCACTATAATCAACTTTAGGATTCTTTAACACATCGCTCATTTCAAGATCCCAGGTTTGAGCCTTACCATGATGACCACTTCAGTAGCTCAATTTCTAATGTTTCACTAGCAATTGCTGCAAACGGCTTGCTGACATAATGGATAACAATTTCCAGACAAAAACATTTAATTATCAATAATTCTGATAAGCGAACAGCTTAATTTTTCAAAATCTGTTCAACAGTTTTTACTCTAATTTTGGTCATAAATGAAGATTCGTAAATAGCTTTAATTTACTAAACTAAAAAAAAGAAATTATTGTTTTAGTTACAAATCGTCGATAAGATATGATTTTTATATTGATTTTTTTACCACAAATTCATTTTATTTTAAAAGAAAATTAATTTTGTGTCTTTGGTAAACCATAACATTCTTTTGGGTACTTGAGGGAGAAAATTCTATTTTTTATGAGAATTTTACTTTAAAAAAACCAGTCAATACGTGTAATCACAGTGAAATACATACGTATTTAAATAAAAACCTTTGGAACTCGAAGGTACTGAAAGGTTATGTACATAACCATGAAATGTGCACTTAGATCGATTTTCTTAGTCGTATTTCATTTCATCAGAAAATTATATTGATTAGTATGAGTTAGAATACATTTTTAATTTTAAAAATTCGTTGAAATTAAGTTGATGAATTTAACGGCAAGGTTAATTTTCGTATTTTCAATATTGCATAATTTGAAGTTTTAAAATTCCAATTATGCTGGTTATGACTGTGAAATTAGAATTTTAAAAATCGCTTCCATCACGGCAGCTGCGTGCCGCGATTGTTTTATTTTGAAAAGATTCACTTTTAAGTCTGAAAGCACGAAATACCTTGTACCGGTTGAACGATGTCGCATGGTATAAAGCCGTTGTGTATAGGATATTGAGAAAGTTAGTGCCATGTTTATTTAGGTTACAGCGACACACTAAAGCACCCGTTGACAGATGATATATCGCCAACACCTTATTGCTTTATACACACTTCATCTTTGTTATTGTTATACACTATAAAAAACGTGAACTGAACCCCCGAGCCTGGTATAACGTAAATATTAGGTTTTGTAATATGAGAAGAGTTTTAATAGCTTAAGGAGAAAGATATGATTGTATTTATTTCGGATGTTTTTAATTTTTATAACGAAAAATTGCTTTTTCCATCTTACCCTTTCCTTGAAATTCTGATGTTACCATCATAAATATCATTAAATCGGCATTTAATAGCATTTTGAACATTTAAACGTATCAGAAAACACGGAAATGAACCCTGACCGCCGTCACATACGATCTCTCAATCTTACTGGATTTTCAAAATTCTAAACGCTAATTTATGACATTTTTAACGTTCATTACGACTATGAAATCAGATCCCAAAACTACTTACAGCAAAAAAAATTATGAATGTTTAAAGATTTATGCTGCCATTTTAGACAGTATAACGGATTTTCCTATAGCCTATAACAAAGTTCATTTCTGTTGAAAGTTTTTTAACACGGACATGTGATTTTGGAAAACCTACAAATTTCATCAAAATCCATCAGTTAGGTACAAATTAGTTTCAAGTGTGGCGCGCGCGCACACACACACACACACACACACACACAAACACGCGCGCGCGCGCGCACACACACACACACACACACAGAAATATATATATAATTTAACTCAAAATGTAATTTACAAGTCAGGATTGGTGCTAATTTAAAGGCCGACAGAAGGGGAAAACAAATATAATAACATAGGTTAAAATTGTTAAACTCGCACAAACGTGCGTGAACACACACGCCACGCACTAGCGTACACGCACGCACTCTCGCGTGTACGCACACACACGCTCGCGCACACACGCACTCGCGGACACACACACACACACACTCACGCACGCACGCACTCACGCACGCACGCACGCATGTACGCACACGCACACAAAGAGGGCGAGAGAAAGAGAGAGAGAGAGAGAGAGAGAGAGAGAGACTATGGTATTTTAAACACTTAAATTTCTTAAAATAACCATCACTTAAAAAACGATCACTTTAAACGTAATCTAGAGGACAGGATCGGTGCTCATTTCATAGTCCCGGATATCCAATACATTATTTTCCTATGACTTTCGGTAACAAAACAATTGTATCGTTTCTATAAACATGCCGACAGATATTTACACATCCTGGCCAATATTAACTGAAGCTTACAAAGAACGTCCTTGTGTTAGCATTGGCGATATATAAATAACAAACCAACAGATGAACCCAGCCCGGCTTTAAATTGTTTCTACCCGCTTTACTTTGCTCCTTGCAACCGCTCAACCCTGAAAGCTCCAGAGTCCATTAATTTCATCTGTGTTCTTTACAAATTATTTTCTTTCTGAAACCACAATTTCATTTTGTTTTATAACAGAATGCAGTAGTCGCAAATTAAGAACCGGGTTATCTTGTATATATCACAATGATATGTAGTGTTGAATGATAAATTTATAGTCACTTGAAGTTTACATCATTAAATTACTGGTAAATAAAATAACTTTTACACATACACAAATAAAACTGCTAAATAAATGCTTTTAAAGCGCTCACTAAGGGCGCGTAAGAGTCTGGGGACTCTGTGTCGATGTGGCCAAAGCACTGGTCAATCTAGTGCGTCCCTGATCTACGCACCTTAAGGTTCTTAGTTCTGGCCGCAGTTACTCCCGCTGTTTTTACAGTTTACACTGATCCCTCGTCCTCATTAGTCTAACTGGAGTATGGACATTAAGTGGAAATAAACATAAGGGTCTTATTTCTTGTGTTTTTCAATTAATATCAAGTACTCATACGTATTTGTAAGTATTTGTAAGTTCATGATTACAATGACTCACATAACAAACTATTGACAAGAATGGATCAGCTGATTTCCGTGTCGACTGTACTTCCGTGAATAGAACTAGACCGCATCAGTCACTTCGTACCCTTTGTAGCTCACAATTCGAGAGCTCCATTTTTACCGTATTTGATGCCCAAACATAATAATGATTTTTTTATCGTATTGTTGACTGTCCGAAGCGAGGCCTCTGTTTCAACTCGATCGTGCGGAATTTAGTTTTGTGTGTTTTTTCTTATTTATTTGTTACGTAGTTTTGGCCTAACGCATTTACCGATTGTTTTGAAATTTGGTGTGAACGTAATTTGCTTGAAGTCCAAACGATGTATATGTAGGATTTTTTCCTAAAACGATTTTTTCCTCAAAAAGTTATCTAGAAGTTAGGATCGGTGCTCATTTCAAGGTCCCGGGTCTGGATTTTACCACGATGGTCTCTCCACTAGCTCATTTTTGTAATGAGAATTCACCAATAATGTTTTTTGTTATTTATTGTTTGTACTTGAACTGCGCATATGGCTCCGGGCCTGTATTCAGATTGCCTAACCTGCGCCTTCCTAACATCTGATGTGAGATCAAAGATCTATAACCTAGGTCAGTGGTCGGTAAACCGCGGTTCTTTGACTCCTTGGCTGCTGCTCTTCCACGAAATGTTTAGTGCAGACACGGAATATTATTTATTAACTTGCCTTGTAACAGACGAGTAATTTTTTGAAACGCAAGCCTACAGAAATGAGGCACATTTTTAGAACGCAACAATAGCACAGATAGTCGCTCGCAAACATGTGTATCATTATCTCCGTCGAATTGCTGCCGAGGAGTTTAAACGTTTGTGTTGAAAATAATTTTCGGCGGGCAGGTATTCGACAAACAAAGCAGTATAGGTACAAAATGTTTTTTTCTGAATTTATTGTTTTACCATTATTCCGTCGGTCGGGCGACCGGGATGATGACGGTGCGAGGGAGGCGTATGCGATCCTTGCGTGAGTTGTGCAAGCGAGCCCAGTCAGTACTCAGCCAGCAGGCTTACAGCCCACTAATTAAATTATAATCTTTCGAAAGACATAAAAGAGTATATATATATATATATATATATATATATATATATATATATATATATATATATATATATATATATATATATATATATATATATATACTAGGCTGTTATTCGTTGCGGCTTTGCCTGCAATTATAATGTAGGCTATAAAATTTATAGTCGATTTTCAAAATCAGAATAGATCATTTCATTTTAATATATTTCTATTTACAATATTATACGATTTATGGTTTTCGGCCAAGAAATATACATTTTTGCTACTCGATACTCTAAAACAGGGTCCTGTCATATTTTAATAAAATACAGTATTATTAAAAAATCACTATTATTCAATTAAACTGGAATAGTATTGTGTTTATCTCAGGTACCTAAACCGTGTTCATACCAAATTTAATCTCAATTGGTTCAGTAGTTAATGTGTGATTGAATAACAAACAAAATAAACAAAAACAAACTTTCAGAAATATAATATGATTACCTGTTAACCGTCACGGCTTTTCCCGCAATCGTAATATACATTAAAGATCACGCATCAATCACCGTGTTAGGACCAACAACCGTGTCAGTTAGGTTATGGTGTATTTCTTTTTTAAAATAAAGGTTTTTTTAACGCACCACCGTGTTAGTTAAGTTATGGAGTACTCTTTAAAAAAAATTAAGGCTTTTTTCCTGCATCACCGTATTAGGCCCAACAACCGTGTCTGTTAGGTTCTGGAGTACTATTTTTTTAAAATAAATAAAGGTGTTTTTTAATGCATCACCGCGTTAGGCTTAACAACCATGTTAGTTAACTTATGCAGTATTCTTTAAAAAAAATATAAAGATTTTTCACGCATCACCATGGCCTAACAAACGTGTCAGTTAAGGTTTGGAGTACTCTTTAAAAAAAATAACGGTTTTTTTCACGCATTACCATGTTAGACTTAACAACCGTGTCAGTTAAGGTTTGAAGTACTCTTTAAAAAAAATAACGGTTTTTTCACACATCGCCATAATAGGCCCAACAACCATGTCAGTTAGGATATGTGGTATTCTTTAAAAAAATATAACGGTTTTGTTACGCACCACCGTGTCAGTTAGGATATGTAGCCTAGTATTCTTTAAAAAAATATAAAGGTTTTTTCACGCATCACCGTGTTAGGCATAACAACCGTGTCAGTTAGGATATGTAGAATTCTTTAAAAAAATATAAAGGTTTTTTCACACATCATCGTGTAGGCCCAACAACCGTGTCAGGATATGTCGTATTCTTTAAAAAAATATAAAGGTTTTTTCACGCATCACTGTGTTAGACCTAACAACCGTGTTAGTTAAGTTACTCTTTAAAAAAAATATAACGGTTTTTTTCATGCATCACCTTATTAGGCCTAACAACCGTGTCAGTTAGGTTATAAGTACTATTTTAAAAAAATTAATAAAGGTTTTTTTAATGGATCACCGTGTTAGGCATAACAACCATGTTAGTTAGCTTATGGAGTATTCTTTTAAAAAACTATAAAGTATTTTTCACGCATTACCATGGTAGACCTAACAACCGTGTCAGTTAAGGTTTTCAGTACTATTTAAAAAAAATAAAGGTTTTTTCACACATTACCGTGATAGGCCCAACAACCGTGTCAGTTAGGATATGTAGTATTCTTTAAAAAAATATAAAGGTTTTTCACGCATCACCGTGTTAGGCTCAACAGCCGTATCAATTAGGTTATATAATATTCTTTAAAAGTAAAGGTTTTTTTACAGATCACCGTGATAGGCCTAACAATCGTATCAGTTAGGATATGTAGTATTAAAGGTTTTTTCTTCGTGTAAAAACCGTGTCAGGATATGTCGTAAAAAAATATAAAGGTTTTTTCACGCATCACTGTGTTAGACCTAACAACCGTGTTACTATTTTAAAAAAAATTAATAAAGGTTTTTTAATGGATCACCGTGTTAGGCATAACAACCATGTTAGTTAGCTTATGGAGTATTCATATAAAGTATTTTTCACCACGGTAGACCTAACAACCGTGTCAGTTAAGGTTTTCAGTACTATTTAAAAAATATAGGTTTTTTTTTCACACATTACCGTGATAGGCCCAACAACCGTGTCAGTTAGGATATGTAGTATTCTTTAAAAAAATATAAAGGTTTTTCACACATCACCGTGATAGGCTCAACATCCGTATCAGTTATGTTATGTAGTATTCTTTAAAACATTATACAGGTTTTTCACGCATCACCGTGTTAGGCCTAACAACCATGTCAGTTAGGATATGTAGTATTCTTTAAAAAAATATAAAGGTTTTTCACACATCACAGTGTTAGGCCTAACAACCGTGTCAATTAGGTTATGTAGTAAAAAAAAAAAAGGTTTTTTTCACCATCACCATGATAGGCCCAACAACCGTGTCAGTTGGGATATGTAGTAGTCTTTAAAAAAATATAAAGGTTTTTTCACGCATCACCGTGTTAGGCCTAACAACCATGTCAGTTAGGATATGTAGTATTCTTAAAAAAAATGTAAAGGTTTTTCACGCATCACCGTTTTAGGCCTAACAACCGTGTCAGGATATATAGTAGGCTATTTTAAAAAAAAATATAAAGGTTTTTTCATGAATCACCTTGTTAGGCCTAACAACCGTGTCAGTTTGGTTATGCAGAATTCTTTTAAAAAATTGGTTTCTTATCACCCAAAACCCGTGTTAGTCGTATTTTTATTGTTTTACCGATTTACAACACGTTACTGATTTTCGCCTGGTACCAATTTTGAGGTTATGTTGGTCACTTTTATTTTAGATTTTATCGTACTTCTCGTGCTTTCATATTTTGGATTCTTGCTCTTGGGCACATAATAAAGCATTTTAGTAACAAAAATATCGAAAAATATAGGTTATGCTACACTGCATATTTACTATTTTTTCATGTAATGTAATTACACAAATATATATACTACCTTACAATTGGCACTCTGTGTAGGGATTTTTTATATTTAATATTGAAAATTCAACACAAAGTAACAAATTAGTCAGTTTTGAAAAAAATTTCAACTAAAATATGAAAATGTTACATTAAAAACAATAATTTTGCAATAAATAAAACACAGATTAAGATTATTAAAATAGGATTGAATCTATGTTCATCTCAGGTAACTAAATCACATGTCCAGTAAATAACTACAATTAACATATGACACAAAACTAAAAACTGATAATTATTTTGGGCTGGGTAAGTAGTATAATGACGTTTTGTAAAACGGGAATAGGCCTATATGTATCTCTGATACTTAAACCATATTCATACCAAATTTCATCTCAATTGGTCAAGTGGTTAAAGCGTGATTGAATAACAAACAAACAAACAAACAAACAAACTTTCAGAAATATAATATGAATTATATATATATATATATATATATATATATATATATATATATATATATATACATAAACATATGTAATATATATACATATATATTAGTAGTTGTACATATGTTCGTCATCTTCGAGGGCTGTTCAGAAAGTAACAGATTTTTTAAGATAAAAAATACAAAACGAATAAAATCAAATTTTATTATATACATTTGAAAGGTACACTCTTAAGCTATTTTCTACATAATCACCGTTTAAAAAGGCATTTATCACACCGTGGCACGAGTTTTTCAATACCGTCGCTATAGAAATCTGCCTCATGCGATTTCAACTACTGGTTTACACCGGCACCAACGATGAAGGTCATCGTTGGGAAGAGGTGGTAGTCGCTCGGCGCCAAATCTGGACTGTGTGGTGGATGATCGAACATCTCCCATCCAAAGTCGTCCAAGAGCTCTCGGTTACGATTGGCAGTATGAGGATGTGCATTATCGTGAAAAAACAAAACCTTTTCGCTAAGTTTTCCTCGATGCCTCCTTTGTATCGCGCTCCTTAACTTTCCTAATGTTTCTTCACAATATCTCTCTGAGTTAATTCTTTTACCGCCTTCAAGAAAATCAACGACAACCACGAGAAAAATAAATATGAATTAAGTTTACAGCACAAGTGGTCTGCTTCGAAAGATCTGGAGAGTGAAGATATGTTGATTTTTAAAACTTGGAATAATATTTGTGGCTCATATGACCAACTGAAGAAAATAGTTTTTGTTGTTCTTTTCTTATTTGGGCCTACGTATTAATGCGAACAATCATTTTCAAGCATGAACTTTATCAAGTGTAAATTAAGAAATCGGCTTATCGGTGAGAGCTTGGAATCTTGCCTAAAATTAAAAACAACGTACAAACCTGACACAATTACTTCCCAAGGAAATGCAAGGCCATTGTTAACATTAGTGGAGTATTTGTAGTTTTTTTCAAGGATATTTTTTATATTATTTAACTTGTTATATTTTAAAATAAATATTATCTTTATATAAGTAAGGCACCAAGTTTTACTTAATGTACCGTTAGTTAAACTAAGACATATTTAGCAAAGGCAAGCTCGAGAGTGTACTTTTAATTCTAATTATTTCCATAAAAATATCTTTACATAAGCAAAGCTTAAGTTAAAAAAATTGCTCTTTGAATAAACTTAAATTTTGTATTGTTTATATTTGGCTCTTTTGGATGACTACTTTGCCGACCTAGGTTATAGATCTTTGTGTGAGATGTGCCTGCTTGCCCAGTATTATTTTACTGCAACTGTCGGTGGAGATACAAAACAAACGAGTGATTAACTTTAAGAGCCTAATTAGCGAATTTTCATTTAAAAATGAGCGACTGGAGCAGCCATCATAGTAATACCCAGAAGCAGAACCTTAAAATGAACGCCGGTCATGAAAAAAATAAAATATAATAAAATGTTTTTATTATCTTTATTATTTACTTTATTGATAAGAAGACCATTTTTATTGTCGATTAAGTGAACAATAATGTCAGAATTTTATGACAAATTATACCTGCCCACTTGAAATATTTAATAACTTATCATAAATTTATAATATGAACATATTAATAAAAATATATGGTTTTATGTAAGTAAAATAAAATTACATTATCAAGCTGATTAGTTATGCAGTAAAGGATCATCGAAAAAAGCTTGAGTTCTGATCAATTATTTAAAATTTATTTATGGTAACTGAAGAGTATTTTAACTGCTACATGACTTTTTGTAGGGTCGTTAAAATTTCTATATTTCACAATTTTAGTATGATTTTACTTTTTGAAAATTTGCTTTCATCCCTTCGGCTAGAGAGCTATGTGCCGCGATTAGTTTGCCAAAAGAAATGTAAAGAAAATATCTGATCGCGTAAATATTGATATTAAAGTTTCGATAGACAAACCGCATTCTGTTTCCTTAAATTTAAGTTGTTTCTACGTGAATGTCTGTTAGTTTGTGTTTTGTGCACAGTGGACAAACAAATCTATTACTATGAATATAATTCGTCTAATTTTTAATATATTTTCTCCAAAGTCACTTTTAGTAAATTAGATTATCTCGAAACTGTGGAAAACGATTTCCACCAAATTTTGTTTCAACGTAGTTGTATACCAAAATAAACGCTATATCCTAAAAAAACATAAAATAGTTGGGAAAACTGGAAAGTTACTATGATTTGTCAAAATCTATTGAAATTTTAGTAAAAAATAAAATTACATGACTCACGTTTACATAGTGAATTAAAAATAAAACGATTTACAATTTGAGAGTAAATTGTGAACAATAGGAAACTCTGATAGTTCTTTTTTAATTTATTTTTTTCCAGTTCTAACCGTTCAAATTTGGCAGTATACGCTAATTTCAGTAAATAATCTTCACAAATGAACAAATTAACAAGATCTAATGAATCGTTTTTGAGAAAATACAGTTGAGTCTCTATTAACCGTCTTTCTCGTTACAGTTTGGGTGACAGATGACAGAATAGACGCACCCGTAATTTGGAAATCGATAAAAATAACATATTGTTTATAGCACAGAATGTTTCATTATTGTAATTATTTTGGAAAATGTAGCAAAACTTAAATTTTCTATTTAACTCTAATTATGTATTATACAAATTTTACATTAATACTTCATCAATACAGTAAATTATCCGTATTTAAACTTTTAACAAGAATGCACATAAAGAGTACTCACGTATACGTGTGATCAACGTATACGATGAATGGTATTATCGTAAATAGTGCGAGAATGTTTATCTTTCAACAGAAACATTCATTCACTTTTTCCAGCTAATTTCAGGATAGTTTACTTTCCTATTATGAATTTGCTTAGGGTAGTAATTAGTTTCAGCTGCCGGCGCCTATGCTATAAATAAGTAATGTCTAGTTACGGTGTTTTGTTTTGTTTATAAGGTTACTTTTGTTAATTATTATAAATTATTTACTATGGAAGACTGTTTAAAAATGTCAGATAAATAAAAATAACTTGACGATTAATAGAAACTGACGATTAAAAGGGTGGTGGTTAATCGAGACTCTACTGCGATTTTTCTTTTGGTTTTTTTTAACTTCCGAACCGAACTTCTGAAATAAACAATACAAAGTGAGAAAGTAAATGCAGTTTTCACCATTCGTTAAAGTTAGAACTTGAGTTTACATGGAGAACATGGAATAAAATGATCACGCATTCTGTACACAAACCACTTTAAAATAAATTGTTCACTTCTAACGCCTGATGCAAGACGTCACCAAAGCCGTAAATCTCACTGCGCATGTGCCATGCAATTGCTCATGCGCCGCTCCATCAAGTCCTGCTGACAGGACATTATCTTAGCCACGATTTACTTCCTTCTTTGCTGAAATAAAATATCGCGAACATTTACTTTGTAACCTCAAGTAAAAAAAGTACTATTTACTCCTGTTAATCTTGCCTATCTGAATGCATTTATTATCAAATTTTCATTAACAAAATGAGCGCCTGGAGCAACGGGAGCAAATGAGCAACTATCATCAAGGTAAAACCCAGACCCGAGACTTTGAAATGAACACCTATCATCGTTAAAATGTGTGTGTGTGTGTGTGTGTGTGTGTGTGTGTGTGTGTGTGTGTGTGTGTGTGTGTGTTTACTTTGATATTTTGTAATAATATACAGTGAGAATACTGTACTAATTTATTAGAAAAAGATGAGAGAAAAATATAGGCAAAGAAAGAGAGATTGATTAACTGACTTCATTAATAGGCAAAGTTAGGGCCAAAAGGTCCTTTCTTCCACTTAAAAAAATCAATTAAAAATATATTTAAAAAATTAATATATTGTACAATATTAAGAAACTAGGTTTCATATTTTAATAATAATAATAATAAACATATATTCAAGTAAACTAAATACAACATTTAGAGAGAGAGAGAGAGAGAGAGAGAGAGAGAGAGAGAGAGAGAGAGAGAGAGAGAGAGAGAGAGAGAGAGAGAGAGAGAGAGAGAGAGAGAGAGAGAGACGAAAAATATTAGGAAGTTACAGCGTTGGCTGAACATCATTTATTTACTTTTGTTTAACTTGTGTTTCAAAATACAGAACGGGGCATATTAAACTCAATTTATCACCGAAAAACTTCAATTACCGCAAGGTGGGAAATTAATTTTGTCTCTCGCCCCTCGCTGCAGCCGGAAAGTTATAAATGAGAGGTCCAGTGTGGCCAACTTATATTGTGCAGATAAAAACAATTCCCAGTCACGTTCGACCTACGTGCAATTTCTCATCGTCGAAGTTTTTCAACTTTGCGGTCAAATTAACGGTCTATCTTTTCTGGCGGACGAATTTTTAAACATATTGTAATTTTTGTTAAAGCCTTTTGTGCCAGTTTTGTATGCATTAAAGCTGCACAAACGCTGATTGCGCTACTGGCTGAAACTGTTTTGTGCTTTGACTGTTTTAAAATATTGTACAGTTGTTGGATTTTTGATAATGGATGTGAGGAGCGTTTTAGAAATAACTATGCCAGTGAAGATTGATTTATTAGATCGGATATTTGTATGAAAACGTTACAATTGGATTCATTTTCAACTCGGAAATTTCAAAAAACATCATTTCCTAAGGAGTTTACGTTTTCTTGTCTTTGAAGGCAATCAGGCATTTTCCGGTACTTTAGAAACTGAAATGTTTGGAAACGACAGACTATTATCTTGAAGAAGGTAAAACATCATTAGCCTAAGAAAAATGTTATTTTAGGAACTTAATACGTTAGTTTTTTATATTATTGAACACAATTTTCTTTCATAATATTTTAGAGGACATAATAAGCCACGTTTAAAATTTATTTTTAGAAAACATTATAACGAGAGTAATTGCACAAAATTTAGTTTTTGACACTATAACATAACATTGAACAGAATTTTCTTTTATACCTAAAATACCATAATCTAATTTCAGAATGCAATGAAAATAAATGTACGTCATTTTTTAGAAGTTTAATTTAATTTAATATAAGAAAACCTAATGTCATTTTCTAGAATTTTGCTTTAGAGTCTATAGCATAATTTAATCCAAATGGACATAACGTTACTTGTTTGTAATTTCCTTTTTAAACCTTTAACATAATTTAATACAAGAGGATGTTATATTTAATTGTTAAGTATTCTATTTTTGATTCTGTAACGTAATTTAGTTAAACGTTATGTTACGTGTCATTTTTTATAATTTTGCTTGAGAGAGTGAAAAACTTTGATTTTGAAATTGATTTTATGACGTTGATTTTAGAGGCTGAAACATAAATATTTGTCTGCATTAATTTTTTTTTTTTAGATTCTGTAATATGATTTAATACAGAAGGCCTAACGTATCTTTGTTAAGGATTTTGTTTTAGAAGACTAACGCTTCAGAAAAAGATTTTTTAAGAACGTAGGACATAAATGTAACTTAATTTTATTTAATTGTAAGTAACATAATTTAATACAAGAGGACATAACGTGTCCTTTTTTATAATTTTGTTTCAAAGGATAATTTTGTTTTTCACACTGTAATATAGCGTTGAACAGAATTTTATTTTATACCTAAAATAACATAATTTAATTTCAGAATGCATTGAAAATTGTACGTCATTTTTTAGAACTTTAATTTAATTTAATGTAAGAGGACCTAATGTTATTCTCTAAAACTTTGCTTTTGAGTCTGTAGCATAATTTAATCCAAATGGACGTAACGTTAATTGTTTGTAATTAATTGTGTAGTGCAGTATGCACACATTACTGCAAAATTACATTTTTAGTATATAACATAAGTAAGTTACTTTTATTTAAGTGTAGGTAACATAATTTAATCCAAATGGACGTAACGTTAATTGTTTGTAATTAATTGTGTAGTTGTGCAGTATGCACACATTACTGCAAAAATTACATATTAAGTATATAACATAAGTTCCTTTTATTTAAGTGTAGGTAACATAATTTAATCCAAATGGACGTAACGTTAATTGTTTGTAATTAATTGTGTAGTTGTGCAGTATGCACACATTACTGCAAAAATTACATATTAAGTATATAACATAAGTTCCTTTTATTTAAGTGTAGGTAACATAATTTAATCCAAATGGACGTATAGTTAATTGTTTGTAATTAATTGTGTAGTTGTGCAATATGCACACATTACTGCAAAAATTACATTTTTAGTATATATCATAAGTAAGTTACTTTTATTTAAGTGTAGGTAACATAATTTAATCCAAATGGACGTAACGTTAATTGTTTGTAATTAATTGTGTAGTTGTGCAGTATGCACACATTACTGCAAAAATTACATATTAAGTATATAACATAAGTTCCTTTTATTTAAGTGTAGGTAACATAATTTAATCCAAATGGACGTATAGTTAATTGTTTGTAATTAATTGTGTAGTTGTGCAATATGCACACATTACTGCAAAAATTACATTTTTAGTATATAACATAAGTAAGTTACTTTTATTTAAGTGTAGGTAACATAATTTAATACAAGAGGACATAACGTGTCCTTGTTTATAATTATGTTTTAGAGGACCAACACGTCACTGCACAAAATTAAATTTTGAGGACGTTACACATAAATGTAAGTTAATTTCATTTTAGTGTATTTAACATAAATTAATGCAAGAGGACGTATCGTGCCTATGCTTTTAATATCGTTTCGAGGACGTAAAACTGCAAAAAATAATATTTTCAGGGCGTAAAATTTATATACGTAAATTTTGTTTCAGTGTACGTAAAACATAATACAAGAGACGTAATTTTGTTTCAGAGGACATTTCACAAAATTACTTTTTGTACACGTAAAACATGTGCGTTAATTTTGTTATAGTGTACGTAATTAATTTTTAGTTTTACAGAATTACACAGTATTTTACGTAAATAACTGCAACTAAATTTAATTTCACAAAACGTAACTGTTGATTATTTATAATTTGTTTTATTAAAATTAATAAGTCACAGTATAGAACTTAGTTTTAGAAAGAATAAATAATTTATTGTAAGAAATTTCATTTTAAAAAGCTTAACAAAAGAAGTCTTTGTTCTAATTTTCCGCACAATAAAAGGTGCACGCCACTTTATCCAACCTAAAGTATTTAAAAGTCTCCGCCTTTATTTAAACTACATTAACCATTATTTACAGTGACTCTCATCGTGAATGTACTAATAGCATATTTTCGTTCGAAATTAAGTTATTAAGAAACCATCATTGTAATAATCAGACTCGGGACCTTCATATTAGCACAGATCCTGATCCTGACTTCTAAATCACTTTTTGAGGGGTTGTTAAAACGTGTGCGTGTGTGTGTGTGTGTGTGTGTGTGTACGTATGTTAGCACGCTCATGCACGTTCGTAATTTTAGTCCGATTTTATTCAAATTTGGCACGAAAATTCGATTTTGTAACAGCTTGAACAAGTTCATTAAGCAGCAATATTTGTTCAACAGTTTCAAAATGGCGGCTATTTCAAATATTTAAAAACAGTTTTATTTTGAAATTTTAAAAAAAATATAATTTTACAACCGTAATTAGCGCCAGAAACTGCACGAAAAAGGATTTACATTATTCAAAACCAATTCAAATAAGAAATTTAATTTGTCAGCGCGGTCAAGGTTCGTTTTTGTATTTTCAACGCAGTTCGGATGTTTCAAATACTAACATATAGATGATAATACTGTTTATGATGGCAAAATGTGAGATTCAAAAACAGAGTAAGATATGAAATTATTTATATTAACTATACAGATTTTTGTTTTGCAACTATTTCAATTTCTCGTAATTGATCCATAAATTAAGCGCCCAAAGTTTTTTCTTTGGCGATTTAGCTGAGTACAGTTACAAAACTACTCTGAAAAGGTTATTAACAATATTTATTGTTAATAATCTTGTTAATTGTTAATAATATTTACAGTTAACAATAAAAACTGTACTTGATTTAAAAGAAACAAGGTACTTTCTCGAAGCACCTTGTTTGTAATTATGACGGCCTTGGAAGTTGGTATTTGTAATTAGTTTGTTTTTAAGTCATAAATTGTTCGAGGTTTACAATTTTTACTCTTAATTACTCTGTAGTTACCAGAAATAACAACACGAAACTAGGATTGACATGAAAAAAAGGTCTAAATTGTGCTACATTTTTAAACCCATACTGAATACAAGAAATTCTTATCAATAATTAAGCACCAGTAAAAACATTCAATAATGTATGAATTACCGTTTCTAAAATCCTCCGCTACAACGCGCACTGTTCACAATATCCACAGATCGTGTTTCAACACGTCAGCCAGCATCAAGGACCTCCTCAGGATCAGGATCCACACCGACTGACTTGACATCCTCCCGTTCCACCGCTTATCGCACCACCACCCTCTATCCTGAACGCATGCGCACAACAGAAATGCGAATTTAATCTAACGTTACGTTCACCAAATAAGATTAATCTGGTTTTTTTATCTCTTGGATTGGTTTTAGTGAATTTTAATATGATTTTGTTGCAAATACTGTAAATACTGTATAACCACAGAAATTACTTTTCTCTACAAAATTCATTACCGTTACAATCTTACAGCTATTTTAAGTTATTTTTATTAAACTATGATATTGTTAATAAATTTATCGTTTTTCAATCATTGTATGTAGGTATGGTTTTATTTTCTCGTAATCGGCTCTAACGATTTTAATATAAAGTTGAAATATATTCTTTTCGTGCTCGAAAAATTAATCTAGATGAGTCTTGTCTGTGGAATAATTTGTTACGATCGAAAACATATAAGGACCTATTTCTATATACGTAAAAATATAATTATAAAAATTAAAAACATTAAATTGTACGTAAATTATACGCAACTTCTGAGTTAAAAGGTAAATTATACCTTTTTTTAGAAAATACCTTTGAAAGACCCACTTAATTCAATTGTCACTGCACCACAAAATTTGGCGTAACGGCGTAAAGAAGTATTCACTCTCAAAAATGTATTTTCTTATCGTTTGTGTCGTCAGCATCAATCTTACACGTTTTTATATTCTTATTGTTAAATACAACACTTTTCTATAATTATAGTTTCTATTGGCCTATTATTACCAAAATTTATAATAGTTCTTCACTTATTTTATTAATTTTAAAATGTTTAACTTCAAATTCTACGGTTATTTTATTTAATAATTACTCTACTATCGCTTTTCAGTATTCTAAAAGTAGTCTATCTATGGTCAAGTTGTTTGATTTTGTTATAAGTATTATTGTAACTCACTGACTGGCATTTCTGTGATAACAAACTTTCAACCATCAGCTGTTTAAATTATTCTTCACTTTTTTGTTACGTTACTCTTAATTTGATTTCACTGCACCACAAAATTTGCCGTACCGGGCGTAAAGAAGTATTCCATTTAAAAAATGTATTTTCTCATCGGTTTTGGCGTCAGCATCAACCTTAAACATTCTTTTCTTCTTATTGCTAAATATAAAAATTTTTAAATAATAGTTATTCACTTAGTTTATTCCTTTTGAATATTTTAAACTTCTAATTCTGCCATTATTTTATTTAATAATTACTCTGTATTGCTTTTCAGGATTCGAACTAAGTAGTCTATCTATGGTCAAGTTACTTGATTTTGTAGCATGTATTATTGTAACTCACTGACTGGCATTATATTAAGCTTTCAACAGCTGTTTAATGTATTATTCACGTGTTCGTTACTTTACTCTCAATTTGATTTCACTGCATCACAAAATTGACCGTAACGGAAGTAAAGACGTATTCACATTAACAAAATTTAGTTTAGCATCGGTTGTGACGTCATCATCAAACCAACACGTTTTTATACTCTTATTGCTAAATAAAACAGGTCTATTATTAGAAAACGAAACCTAGACAGCGTGAAGCTACGCAGAGCGGAGCCCAGCAACGCCGCTTGAATACGCTCAACTCCGTTACGCTTTCAGTGGCCGCGCGTACATTGAAAACAATAGGTTAGGTTTTGAATGCGCTCTGCTCAACGCGTTTCCTCGCCGCATTTGTTGGCCACCCAGTCTAATCATTTCTTTTATTATCGTAAACAGTGTTTAGATAAATTAGAGATATGGCTGTCAGGGTCAATCTTTTTTCTGATTGGTTTATGAAGAGGAATACAAAAGTACATCAGGATACATGAATGTATGATTAGCAAGAGAAAAGAAAGCATCTCTGACGAAGGATCTAACACAGGATTCAGCACTAGTTTCGTATTTCTTTTTTAAAAAACAAAAAGTATCAGAAATCAGCTTGTATAACCATACCTAACCAGGTTTTTACAGTTTTTCGAAGCTGTTACATTTTGCACAAGATATTTGTTTTTTAACAAAAAAAACAATGTATCAGACTATAATTGATGTGATTTATGTGATTTGCAGCTTTATATTATCGTTAATGCAACTTCAAACGATTTTTTTAGAAAATAAGCTACTGTTTTTATTCGTGATAAAACCTAGAGCAACTAAAGTACTTTGAAATTCGACCAATCCTAACCTTAAGATTACTTTTTAAATGGTCGTTAAAAATTGTATACATATTAGTGTATTAGCACTTTTCGTTCGGTTTTTTTTTTGTTTCAAAAATACAACAAAAAGTGATAATTTAAAATATTAAAAAATTGCAACGGTTTTAAAAGACAATTTTCGAAATATAATACATTTTTAACTATTTCAATTAGTGTTGAAAACTGCAACAATTTGTATTTCAAATTTCCAAAATACATTGATATCAGGAAAATAAATACCGCTATAGCGTATATATATATATATATATATATATATATATATATATATATATAAGTAACTGTTTAAAGTTGCTTTCATAAAGCCTTCACGGAGCATAACAAAGGAAATGTGCATTTTCTCCGTTCTTTTGTAAACACTAAAAATTAAATTAAAACAGTAGTAAAAACTTTTTGAAATTTCCTGGCGTGGCGAACTGAAAAAACTTAATTTTTCACGACGAACCGGAAATGAATGTATCCCGTTGCTTAGTATCACGTGACAGGCTTGGGATGACGTCTTTTGTACAAATACACAAAGGCAGTCGTGCACGTATTTCTTTGGCAACAGACACTTGTAACATGTCGGACATGCGGCACGAAATGTCACCGGTTTAGCCAATTGTTTAGTGAAAATGAGCTATTTTGAATGCCCTAATGGTAAGACGAGAAACGTTGAAATGTGCTAATGCTGATTTCTAACATATTCTTGAAGGGTATTTACACACACACACTTATATATATATATATATATATATATATATATATATATATATATATATATAGGTCCATACTTTATGCCAGATAGGCTAATGAGGATGAGGAATCAGTGTTAATGTAAAGGAAAAGTAACGGGAGTAACTGCGGCTAGAACTAAAGTAGCTCTAAGGTGCTTAGTTCAGAGACGCAGCAGACTGACCGGTGCTGTAACCACATCGACCACCGAGGCTACATATATATATTAAATATTATATATATTACGTAATATATAAATATATATGTGTGTGGGGGAGAGAGAGAGAGAGAGAGAGAGAGAGAAAGCGACATTGTAACAATCTCAGTTGTGTCACATTTGATGAAATCGTGGCACGAAAATCGATTTTAGAATAGTTTTTGACAAATTAGTTACCCAGCAAAAGCCGTTCAGCTACTTCAAAATTAAATCTTACACTTTCTTAAAAATATTTATTTCACCATGGTAATCAGCGAAAAATCTACATAACTTTTCAAATCGCTTTAAAAATTAACCTGACGGCTGTCCGGGTTTATTTTCGTTTTTTAAAATGTTCTTTTAAAATATAAAATGCTAATTTATACCGGTATTAACGCTAATTAAGTGAAATCATATTTGCAAACAAAATACGATGTTACTTAATCTAAATTTATTTCTATCACATCAGCAGCGATACAGCGATTATTGAAAAAAAAGTATATCAGAGAAAGTTTGTGCAACTTTGTCCTTATTTAATCAATTACTATTCCGCCAGGAATGAGAGAAGCTACCATATATTCCTTTAATAAAGCCGGCAGCGTTCCGCCCCAGTTACTCTACTTACAGAAGATGAAACGATCAGCAAAAGACATTCCCCAGTGGCGGCAGAGGAAGAAGTAACATTCAAAGCAGTGTAACAAATCAAATAAGCAGTTGTCGCCAGCGCACACGTCTTGGATATCTCAAACTTGGTTCTTCAGACAATTTTTTCCCGTCATAGATTCATTCCTTACTTTGACCAATCCGTTTGAATTACATGTGAAGTCACTTGACTCAATGAAACATTATTTTGCAATATTAGAAGTTCTGGCTCGATCTACGGTTTTAGATAAATTCAAACAAATGCCTGTCTGTCGGTAACACACTTCGTGACCGATCAATGTAGAATGCCGAAAATGCTTTTTGTAAGGTCCCTAATCCAGGATAGACGTTGATGATAAAAATATTTTAAGGGTGAAAATATATTTTGTTTTTATTTAACTATTATGGTCTTCTGTTCTTGAAATTGTCACTTAATTATGAATATTCATGTGATTATTACAGTATGTTCGGAAATCTGCTATTATTTGTTTGTATAAAACAATACAAGACGTTTCTAAATGGATCACCATCGTCCTCAAGTGCCTAACTTAAAACATATACTTGCAACTATATCATAAACGTAGAAACATAGAGCATAAACATAGAAACATAAACATAAAAACAAAGTATATAAACATAGAACATAAACATAGAAACATAAAACATAAACATAGGAACATAAAATATAAACATAAAAAATAGAAACAAAACGTAAACATAAAAACCTAGAACATAAAAAGTAAACATAAAACAAAGTAAAATAAACATATAAAAATATTAACATAGATCATAAATATAAAAACATAAAACATAAACATAGAAACATAAAACATACACATAAAAACAAAGTAAATAAACATAGAACGTAAACATAGAAACATAGAGAATAAACATAGAAACAGAGTACATAAACAAAGAACATAGAACATAAACAAAGAAACATAGAATATAAATATAGAAACATAAAAAAATGCCTAAACCTACAATTAATTAGGTCATTTTATGTTTATGCATGAAATAAGTTTCAAAAACTATAACAGTTCTAGTTCGCATCGAGGCGGTGCAGACGACTTGCTTTAACAGCATGGATTTTGACAAATTTATTTAAGTATCTTTATAAATGGGAGCCTCACTGCGCATATTCAGTCCAATGGAACAAGCAGTCTCACGCCATCTCTGAAGCTTTAAAGAAGGATTCTCTGCATCAACTCTCACCGATTTTAGTATTTTCAATTTTAAAAAATCACACACGCAGCTGTTTCGCTGACATAATGAAAACGATTTCTAACATTTTTTTGTCTACAATTCAAAAATTACATAATTTCACCATCATAATCAGCATTAAAATCTGCGTAATTGGTATTTTAAACTTTAAAATTACATTGCAAATATGAAAATAAAACTGTCAAATTAATTTGTATTAGTTTGAATTAATGTTTAAAAAATTTATGTTAATATATGCATTTTAATGTTGTATATGATCGGCGATTAGCCTGGGTCTTACCATGATGATTCGTAGTTATATTTCAAACTTTATTTTGGGGGTGTTCATAATTGAACGTTGAAAACCTTTTTGATGTTTCAATACAATTATTTTTTTATACAAGCCATTGTAGTCTAGTAAGAGAATTTAACTTGTGTTTTTATTCAACTTTGTAACTTAACATTTTTAACTTGTTACAAAAAATGGAAACAACATACAAAAACAAATGATGGCGTGATTTTACTTCTTCATACACAAAACAAGACAAGTGTTAAGCTTATATCAATAAATAAGTTAGCGAACAGAAACTTGTGTCTTTGCGACAAAGCGTTGACAATGTATGCGCATATATTTACTGCTGACTACAAAACATTTGTAAAACTGTGTTTTAAAGTAAAATGCAAAGAATTTACTGTAAAACGTTTGCAATTTAAATGCGCTGAGTGCATCTGCTGATTGCATTTTAACTGTGCGCAAAACATTTACACCTATAGAAATATCGCTGAAATTGACGAAATTTATTATACTTAGTTCAGATAACAGTAGACTACGTACTATATTCTTAATTAATTATCTGACCACCGCTCCACTCAGGCGCTCTAGTAAACTTTCCCGCCAATTTAACCGATAAACGTAATATTTACGTAAAATGCTACTGGATCAACTTTATTGGATGAAGTAATCAAAATTATAATAGGTCCTGCCGTTCAGCCAGTATTACAGGAAATAGCCAACAACTACAATCAGAGCCCGCCATTTTGAAACGGAAGCGTATACATCGCTAGGGCTTTATGCAAGGTGCCTTTGGACAAAAGTTCAGAACAATCAGTCAATGTTTTTGGTCAAAACTGCATAACAAACACATAACCAAACGAGTTAAGTAATATATATATATATATATATATATATATATATATATATATATATATACGGGACTTTAGAAATAGTAGTTCAAAGAACAGTAAACCTTGCAATATATTTTTAATTAACTAATTGCTTGGCCAGTGCTCCACGACATCTCTTCGACGCGCTCGTAACATTTTCCGCTAATTAAACCGGTTACAATAATTTTAGAAATAATCTTACTGGACCGATTTTATTGGAAATTTCATGCTCTTTCTCTGTGAAAGGTCAATATTATGATAGGTCTTGCCTTTCAGCCAGTATTACAGGAAATAGCTAACTATCACTCGCCTCTGTGAATCAGAGCACGCCGTTTTTATTGAGTAGAAAAACAATCTTTCACATACATCTTTCACTCTCTTTACAAGGTATTTGTGTACAAAATTTCAAAACAATCCGTCTGTGCGTTTGGCCAAAACTGCATAACAAACACAACCAAATGACGAATGGACGAGTTGAATAATATATAGCAAGCATATACAGTTCGGTTCAGAATGTATATTGCAAGGCGCAGTGCAGGCAATATGAATGGAGACACGGAGAGTGTGCAATTCAAGTACAAACAATAACATAAACACGACTCTAACGTAATTAGAAGCAGTCGACATCACAGTATATTCTTAATCAATTGCTTGGCTACCGCTCCCCGTCAACGCCCTCGTAACCTTTTCCGTCAATTAAACCGTAATTTAGGAAAAATATTACTCGACCAACTTTATTGGACACCAACTTTATTATGCACTTTCTTCATGAAGCGGTCAAAATTATGATAGGTTTTGCCGTTCAACAAGTATTACAGGAAACAGCCAACAACTACACTCGTCAGCGTTAAATCAGATGCCGCCTGTTGAAACGGAAGTGAGTGAGAAAAAATCTTATACATAAGTCTTTCGGGCTGTATACAAGATACATTCGTTGCAAATTTCAAAACAATCGGTCCTATTACCGATGGGAGAAAAATTACATATAAGTCGTTTAGACAACATACGAGGTACCTTCGTCTCAAGTTTCAAAAAAATCGGTTAATACATTTGTGCAAAATTTCTTACACTCATTATCGTAAATCCATTGCTGCAACTTTGAAACAGAAATTAATAGGGAAAAATATTACACTACGTCGTTTGGGCTTTACATAAAGTACCTTTTTCCAAATTTGAAAATAATCTGTCAATGCGTTGGACAAACAAACAAACTTACAAATCAAGTGCGGAAAGGTCGAGTTGTATACGAGACTTCGCTTGTTTAGCCAGTGCCATAAACAAACACCAGTAAATTGAATTGTTTCCTCTGTTCCATTCCATAACTATTGACGATATACGTTCAGAAAGTAAGTTCTGTTTCAATTTTTCTACGCTGCAGCGCTGCGATCGTAGTTCCGCACATGCGCGGTAGACGTTTCAAGGAGAAGAAACGTGCGCCATTTCGAGATCGCTGTCAGCCAAGTATGCTTTGTTGTGCTTGTTTACAATGTCGGTGTTGATTGAAAATCCCGCCGCTTGTGAAATCAGATCTGTGATTCGTTTTCTGAATGCTAGGAAAGTGAAACCAATTGAAATTTATCGGCAAATTTGCGAAGTTTACGGACAAAATGCGATGAGTGATTCAATGGTGTTGAAGATGGGTCCGACAGTTCAATGAAGGGCGTAGTGAAGTGCACGATGAAGAACGAAGTGGCGTCCATCTTTGGTTATAGAAGAACTGGTTCACGCGATTGATGACAAGATCCAGGAAAACCGCAAGTTTACAATTAGTGCTCTCGCTATTGAATTTCCCCAAATCTCACGATCACTAATTCATGAAATTGTTACCGAAAAACTGAAATTTCGTAAACTTTGCTCACGTTGGGTACCAAAGATTCTTACTGAGCAACACAAAACAAACCGGATGGGTAGTGCACTTCAGTTTTTGACCCGTTATGATGAAGGCGGCGAAGAATTTCTGACACAGATAGTCACAGGAGATGAAACTTGGGTTTCTTATGACACCCCTGAAAGTAAGCGGCAATCAATGGAATGGAGGTACACTTCATCCCCAGCAAAGGTTAAGCCGAAAAAAATCTTGACACCTCGAAAAATGATATGCACAGTGTTCTAGGACTGGAAAGGCATCTTACTCATTGATTTCTTACCGCGTGGTCAAACAATCAAAGCAGATGTTTATTGCGAGACACTTAAGAAATTGCGCCGTGCAATACAGAATAAGCGCCGAGGAATGCTGTCAAAAGGTGTTGTTTTTCTTCACGACAACGCACGACCACACACTGCAAATGTGACGAAAAACCTCCTACAGGGATTTGGCTGGAACGTGTTTGACCATCCTCCATACAGCCCTGACCTCGCTCCTAGCGACTTTCATCTGTTCTTACATCTCAAGTCTTTCCTTGGCGGTCAACACTTTAACAATGACGAAGAGCTGAAAGAAAATGTTTCCAACTGGTTGAAGACACAGGCGGCAAACTTCTATGAAGAAGGTATACAAAAACTTGTGCCACGCTATGACAAATGCCTGCAAAATTTCGGCAGTTATGTGGAAAAGTAGTTTAAGAGTTGTAGAATTTTGTGCAATAAATATTTTTTCTTCCAAACGGAACTTACTTTCTGGACGTACCTTGTATATGTGTAAATAAACAGAAAATAAACAACTAGGTTGAGATTAATTCAAGTTGCATGGATTTTTGAACGAGTAACCCAAATAAGTGGGTAACATATGCTGCTAAATGCTCATGTTGAACGCATTATGATGCATGTGCCTATATGTGCCTCCATTTTTGCGTCTTGTTGCATACCTCATATTGGATGAAGTAACGTTACCTCATCGTGTAAACATAAGTTAGGCCTAAGTATGCTTAGCTTTAGTTGAGGTAGTTTTTTTTAAGTTTTCATTCCTTAACGCTAGTTAGATGGTGGCGAAGGATAAACGTTAACGGGAAAGGTAAAACTACGCCAGTAAGTGCGTCTCAAACTCACGATCTTCAGGTACGCACTTTAATTTTTCAAACTAAAAATAATTAAGAAATTTTAAGAATTAAATGTTCAAGGTAATTCAAAACTTATTCTACGTCCTTCAGATGTGCAGTTTATTTTTTCAGACTAAAAACTACAAAAATAATTTAAGGAATTTTAAGAATTAAGTGTTCAAGGTAATGCAAAACTTATTCTACGTCCTTCAGATGCGCAGTTTAATTTTTCACAAACTAAAAACAACAAAAATAATTAAGACGTTTTAAGAATTAAGTGTCCAAGGCAAAGTAAAACCTCTTCTTCTTACTTAGCCTATATACCTCATTGCTTCTGCATGATTCATACTGCATACTGCATGATCCTCACTCACAATTTGCACCGTCTTACCTTTCTCTTTGATGTTTTACTTTTAAAATAATATGCTTACTTCCTGCTTTATAAAAACTACATAATACGAGCAAAAATGCTTTTTACTGAAACGTGTTTTTGATATTTGAAGAAATGTAAAATGAAAACAGTAAATTTAATTCGGCCGTGTTACATAAAAGTCATTTCAAAATGGCGGCCATCAAAAATTTCGTATTGAGGACACAATAATAATTTTCACAGTAAAAATTCACGCAAGGACACAAAGACAACACACATACGGAGATAACAACAGTGTCTTACACGGCGTTTTTTAGATATCATCATGTACTGGAGTCAGCGTAGTACCCAGGCTCCGGAATCGCTAATCCTGGACCATAAGAACACTTCTTGATGGCGTCAACATTTTATATGTTGAACTATGAGTGAAAAACATTTATTAAATATATTTTAAAGTTTTACTGGTTTTACAAGCACTTTTGCCTTACATTTTACTGAAAATCTCATTCACCCTTATTAGAGAATTTTTGAAAATTATCTATTGAAACATCCATCATAGTAATGGTTAGACTCGATTCCTTGAAATGGAAGCCAACCCTGACCTCTAAAAAACGTTTTCTGGATTCGTTAAAAATTCCACATATACTCTATTTAAAACAAACATGCCTTTTAAAAATCGATTGAAAATAAGACATTTAATTAGACGGCGGTTAGGGTGAATTTTTCGTATTTTCAATGAAATCTTAAATTCTGAAATACCAATATATGGAAAATCATGTTGATTTTTCAGTAAAACAGCGTTTCAACAGAAATATTAGATACAGAGTTACTAATTTTTTTAAAAATTTAAATTGCCCGCCATTTTGAAACTGTTGTATGATTTTTTCTAGTGAACGAAGATAGTTGTCTAAGCTATTACGAAAATCGATTTTTGTGCCAAGTTTATATATATATATATATATATATATATATATATATATATATATATATATAAATATAAAACTTGGCACAAAATCGATTTTCGTTTTATATATATATATATATATAAACGGTCCCTCAAAATATTGTCTAGAGTTCAGGATCGGTGCTCGTTTCACGGTCACGGGTCTGTGTCTTACCATAATGGGTCATTGTCCAATACAAATCCGCCAATAAACGAATGAATGAGTGATTAGTGTTAACGATAAGGATAAAGGAACGGTGGTAATTGCCGCTAAAACTAACAATCTTAAAGTGCGCAGTTCAGAGACACAGGAGACTGACCGGTACTTTAGCCACATCGTCCACCGAGCTCTCAATATTTGAATATTTGAATGTGCGAAAAATTTTGTACTTAAAACTTTCAAAAACTTCACTGCGGTCTCTGAGTTAAAGTCTGAATAATTTCTTATTTTAAATTTTAAAATTACTTAAATGTATAAAATTTTAACGCCCAATCAAAACATATTTAAAGAAGACGCTCATTTCATGGCCTTGGGTTTGGGTTTTCCCATGATGACAGCTTTAGTGAAATTCCCCTTTGTAAATTCATTAAGTGAAGGGAGTATATTCACAGATGAGTATAGAAGAATACGTATTAACTGAACAGAACTTATAAAACATACAAAGATTTGAATGCTAACAGATCATATAGGAGCGTGTGATATGAAACGAATATTAGAAGCGATACAAGTGAAATCAGAAACGAAATACGCATCTACATGACACCCAGACTTGACAATTTCTGAAAATAATAAAACTTATTTGAGATTCGTCTCTTTTACGGAATTCAATCATGCTTTGAAACGGGCGTCTCCGAAGTGGGTGGGGGGGAAGACCTTGGAATCGCATTTCAAAATGACGTCGGTGCCTGTATTTCTCGTAAATTATCGAAATAAAATCAAATTTTTAAATTTGATTTCAGGAATTCTCCGTAAAACGTAATATCACTTATTACGATGAATTTATAACACAATATTATCCTAGGAGCATAAAATAAATGGTGTAATTAAAATAGCTTACGATAAACTTTCTAAAAAACAAAAACATTATTGATTAAACATCCTGAGTGATAGGGCGGCGCAACTGTCTCGCTCACGTAATAGAAGTAAAAATCATTATGATATAATCAACGTTAAATTTGCTTTAATTAAAATTTAACACTTTAAATTAAAAATAAGAAAACCGGCATATATTAAGATAAACACTTTATCAATTTTTAAGATTTAAATGTCCGCCATTTTGAAACGGTTTAACGGATTTAACTTTGTCGAAGTTAAATTTATTTTTGTGCAAATTTTGAATTAAACTGAACGGAATTAAAATAGCAGGTATACTCTGAAATTGGGTTTTCATTTTGAAAAATGTTTCTTGTTATTTTCGGAATTTACTTTTAAGATCTTAGTGGATTAAAAATATTAGTTATTTTTTTACAAAACTTTTATGATGCGCTAAACTTACTGTTAAAATGTTTAGAGTATTCCAATTAGAAAATATTCGACAGATCAAAATGATTTTTGGTAGTAGTTGAGAAAAATTCGATTTAATCAAAATTCGTTCAAGAGTCATTTCAAATCTTTAAAACATCGTAAAATCTAATCTTACACTTTAAAATAAAAATATTATTTCAATCGCATTAATTAGTGTTAAAATTTTCATACTATTTTAAATTTTCAAATTCCTTTGAAACCGTAAAACGAAATTGGCAAATTTTACGGTTTACATTCGGTAGTTTGAAACTTTAATACGCGAAAAATCGATGTTAATAAATGATAGGATTCGATTTTAAGAAAAATCTTCAAAACTCTTCAAAATAATCGCAATTTGAAAATATCTGAATGTTTGTGGTTAATCTTTTTTTAAAAAACGCTTTCATCCCTCCTAATCAGGGTTCAAATTTGCATAAATTCGTACTTGAATTTCAAAAGCCACTTTTAAAACAGAGATTATTACTTTATTATTGATCACAACGGTGAAAAACCACAGTCAGAAGTTTTTTCTTAATTTCAATAATTTAAAAATGCTACTTTATTTAGTTTTTAATGCTAATTACAAAGATAATATCGGATTTTCAAAAACATTCAAAACAAAGAACTTAAGAATCTTAAGAAATCTATAATGATTTTGAAAGTGTAGAGATGAATTTTTTCTATTTCCATAATAAGTTTTTGTGCATACTTTAATTCAAATAAAATCGAAAATTGCGAACGTTAGCGTACTGAAACACACACACACACACACACACACACACACACACACACACACACACACACACACACACACACACACACACACACACACACACACACACACACACACACACACACACACACACACACACACACACACACACACACACACACACACACACACACACACACACACACACACACACACACACACATTATTGTTTATGAAAGCTTGGTTTATATTACACATAATATATTATTATATTATATGGTCGCTGCTAAAATAGCTCATTTTTCCAATAAGAATTTCAAGACATTTTTGGAATTTCTTTTCCATCGCGCCAGAGGGAAAGCATGTGATAATGGATTAACGATAAAACGCCGCATCGAAACCAACCTAACCTAACCTCGCGTTGTGGTATAGCTCATTAAACGCAGGAAGTTAATTTTGCGGAATTTAAATTTTAATTAATTCAGCGCAAAACCGAATCTAATTTGCGCGGGCGAAGTGAAAGTCCCTCGATCCAGATCCTTTGAAGATTGGAGCCACAAGAAACACAAGCTGAGCGAGTGATTGCAGGAAATTACACATAGTTACCTCTCCATTGCCTTTTAAAGCATTTCAAATAAAATTCAATGTGAGATAATTTAATGGTAATTTAGAAAGCACCGTAAAGTCTTTGGAGAAGTTTGGATCACGTGGAAAAAGAATGCTTTCTCACACGCTTATTTATTTATTTACAAACTTCAAAAAACTCGGTAACAAAGAAGATACTGTTGATATGCCAATTCATATGCGTACTTATACTAACAAATTATTTATAACGAATTTTCACGAAATGAGCACCGATGCAAACTACTTTGACGGGTTGATAAAATTAACTCTCGCTTTAAATTTTACTCCAGTTTGATTCAAACGGCACAAAAATCAATTTTGGTAACAGCTTAAACAAGTTCGTTAGCAAAATTCCTTAAAGCGTTTCAAAATGGCTGAAATTTCAAATATCGATAATTCGTTTATTCACTTAATTTCAATGGTTTTGAAAATGGAATTTCGCCATCGTAATCAGCGTTAAAGAACTGCATAAATTAGGATTCTGAATTTTATGAAATTAAGGAATTTAATTTAGCGGCGGTCAGAGTTCAATGTTCGTATTCTCAATGTAATTTGAAATTTTAAACGTTGATATATGCAGATTTCAATGATGGTCTGAAATCGGAATTTCAGAAAAGGTTAACGTAAAAATACTTTGGGAAAATTAACGTAAAAAAGTAAGCGAGACAGCAGTGTGACGTCATTGTTTACCAATTAATTATAATAAATAATTAATCGTTTCTGTTTATTGACGAAATCGAAAAATGATTTCGCCATTGTAATTAGCGTTGTTAAAATCTGCATAAATTTACGTTAATATTTATTTTAAATCTTTTAAAATTACAAAATATACTTGTCGACTGTTAGGATTTATTTGTGTACATTCAATGGAATTTAAAAATGCATTGCAGTGTTGATTTATGCAGATTTTAAAGCTCGTTATGATGGTGAACTCAGATTTTTTTTAAAACTGTAAAACAAAAAAATATTGTTAAGTGTTAATGTTTTTTTTTGTAAATTCGCTTCCGTCAAGTCTTTAATGCACAACATTAAATCGACAACACTGATTAATTATATTTGAAATAATCAAAACCGTGTTTAATTCATATCTTACAGTGTTTTAGCCATAAAGTCATATTATTTAATTAGCGGAGACTAGAGGAATGTTTAATTACCAGAGTCAGTGGGGCCAACACAAAACACATTGACAGAGCCGCAGTCATACCAACCTAAACAACTTTAATGAATTGCTTCTTGACATTTCTGAAGGCAATTAAAGTTCGTAGATTCAGGTTCAAGTATTACATCATGTAATTTGTTCTTTGTAATCGTGTTTTGTTATGACTGAAAAATAGGATAAATCTTTTTAAAGTTAGTAGAGTGTGCGTATGAGCGCGCATGAAAATCGCTGTATACTGAATTCAATAATCGATTTTGATGAAAACATAAATTTATGTCTGTTTTAATCAAATCTCGGGACGGTTTTTAACTTTTCAAAAAGTAGTTTTTGGTTTTTGTCGAAAATTGTTAAAAATAAAATTTTCTCAAAGTTAACTCTAGCGATTTTAATTAAAATCTGCCTAGGTCAATATAGTCTAGAATATGTATGACAAAACGTATGAATCGTTATATAAAAAATTGAAACATTGAAATAATTTTGCTAAATCAGATTTTACTCAAATTTCAAAAATAAAATAAATAAACTCTGACATGATTGAAGCGAATTTCCAAAAATATTTTTTCATCTTAGCCTTTTTTAAATTATGATTTCACCATCATAATCAGCTTTAAATTCTTTATATTCTAATATTTTAAACTTTGATATTTCATTGAAAATACAAAATATTATCCCTGACGGCTGAAAATATGGTTTCCTAATTTCCAATGATTTTGAAAAATTCGAACTGTTTATGCAGTTGTTAACGGTGAAGTCAGATTTTTTTTAAAAAATACTTAAGGGAAAAAAGTTATGAATTCGTACAAATTTTAAATGACTGCAATTTTCAAATTGTTGAATGAACTTTGCTAGTTAATAAACTTTTGCAAACTATTATCTAAACCGATTTTTGTGTCAGGTTCGAATCAAATCGGACTAAATTTGAGAGCATGAACGTGCTAACACATATATAAAAAGTTCAACGATCTCTAAAAAAAATGATCTATGGGTCAGGATAGGAGTTCAATTCAAGGTTTATTGTAGGGCTCTTAAAATAATGACCGTTCCAATAGCTCATTTTCCAATGAAAATTTATTAATAAGTTTCAACTATTCCAGAAAAATTTTCCACTCTGATTGCGAACGTGAGTGTGTTAACACACACACACACACACACACACACACACACACACACACACACACACACACACACACACACACACACACACACACACACACACACACACACACACACACACACACACACACACACACACACACACACACACACACACACACACACACACACACACACACACACACACACACACACACACACACACACACACACACACACACACACACACACATACACACACAATATAGATAAAAATTAAAACGACCTCTCAAAAAGTGGATAAAAAGTTCACGATTAGCGCTCGTTTCAAGGTCCTTGATTTGAGTGTTACCATGATGGCCCTTCTAATAGCTAATTTTTCAATGAAAATTCGCTAATAGATAATCTATACAGCCATAACTGATTTTGAATAATTGCGCTTTCGACAGGCGCCAAAACGAATTTTTCCAGTAAATAACTGAGTATAAGACAGTTTTATTGAAAAAACGAACACAAACCAGTCGAGAAAATAGACGATCTATGGAGCTACAATCCAAAACACTCTTTACCGGTATTTAAATGCGGGCATGTTGGCAGCACTTGGTGCAGAATATAGCAGTAGACTACCTGCTGTTGATCCACATTGCTCTGAGATATCGGGGTTCGTTTTTAATTAAATTTCCAGTAAATTAACTTTTACAACGAATTCTTCGCGCTTAATTAATATTCGAAAATACACAAAAATGTAAAAAAAATCTTATTAAATTGAGCGTGAGTTTATTGCGCCCATAAAAGACATGTTTATTTTGTGCGCCATTACAGTACCTACCAAGCAATTGTCCAGATTTTAAATACAGTTATCCTTTCTTTAAATGCATGCGCAGGGAAGATTTTAAGACGTCAAAAAACATGATCGCTTTGCAGGGCAACCATTCTTTTTTTTAAAAAATAAAATAAATCATTGGCATAATACTTTATGCCATAATACTTTAATGCATAATATACATAATACTAATTAGGACGAAACTAACAGTAAAGGAAAAGCAACGGGAGCAACTGCGGCTCGAACTAAGAACCTTTAGGTGCGCAGTTGAGTGATGCAGTAGGCTGACCGATGCTTTAACCACTTCGATAACTGAGCCCCAATTTCGCTTTGTAACGAACTTGTACAAAGTAATAAAATATCGATTTTTGTGTTAAATTTGAATCAAATCGGATAAAAATTGCAACAATTTTGTGCTAAAACACACACACACACACATATATATATATATATATATATATATATATATATATATATATATATATATATATATGTATATACATAATGTTTTATATTTATTTTTATAGCTGTATAATATTTAACGATTCATCAAAAAGCGATCTAGAGGTTAGAATCAACTCTTATTTCAAAAACCAGTATCTTAAACAGATGTAATAGCTCATTTTCTACTGGAAATTCTCTAAGTGTTTTTACTATTTGGGACAGTATCTTAATGAAATACTTTACAATTACATAGTTGGATAAAAAATGTCAGACTTAGGAATTGTTGCTGATCGTGTGATCAGGTTTTGTATCACTTTGATTTGCCGAATTAAAAAATGAATTTTAACGAAACTCTCTTCAACAGACCTTTGGCAAATTGAGAACGTCCTCCAGGGAAATTCCAGGATGCGATTAGTTAGGCCTAGTCGTTCTGCGGCAGCCCATTTTTAGGTTTCATTGTTTTAGTTCCGTTAATTTTCAATTTTCCTTTATAACTACGCAGACTGTTTTATTACTACTGCAATAAAACAGTAGTCAGACGTTAAACACCAAAAAAAAAAAAAAAATTACTACTGCAAACAGTTTTAACTTGTATCATGATTTAGGGCTGTCTGTGATGTTGGATATTGCAGTAGGCGTGTGATGCGAGGAAATTATATTGATATATAACAGTATATTTTGCACGTTGCAAGTCTCATTAAATTAATTACAATTAAAAATTACTTTTTTTCTGCCTGGGATCGAACCGGACACTTTGCGCATGGGAGGAGCATTTGTTAACCACTACTCTACGGAAACTACGAAGAAATTTGACCGATTTAATTATATGAAATAAATCGTTAATTTAATTTTGGTAGTTACAGTAAAATATCAGTTGTTTTGTATTAATTAATATCACTCACCTTATTTCATTATACAGCTGATTGACTATAATATGTTTCAGGTTATGTTGTTAATAACGAGGTATATTAATTTATCGTATTTTCAGTAACAGAAGCGAAGCATTTGTTAATATCTTTGCTGAATATATAATTAGTTTGAAGATATGTTAACAACTCTTATCTTGTTTTGTTTAAATAAATAAATACGTGAATCTTAGCTTATATATTTACTGTAGTTATAGTAAGAGATCTTATATTAATTCTAAAAGTTCAGCTCATTTCATTGAACAGCTAATAGGCTATAATACGTTTTACGTTATGTTGTTAAAAAGTAGCTATGTTAAATTGTCGTCATTTTGAACAAATTATCGTAACTAAAACAAAAAAAAGAAGAGAAAATATGACACACGATTTTTATTTTTTGTTCGGTAACTTAAATATAATTTTTAAAATTTTTTTAGTTTTTAATAATATTTTTCTTGCTTAACGTCCTACTTTATGGCAATTAGATTAATGAGGACAAGAAATCAGCGGTAACGGAAAGGGTAAAGTTTACGCCAGTAACTACAGTCTCGAAAGTACGACCTTCAGGTGTGCAAGACTTTTAAAGTTTATATTTGTTTTTATGGCTTTTTTCGGAATGATTTCTCTACAAGTTTGTTTAGGAACTTATTACCCATTTAACAAAGTTACTGTACTACAAGCCTATAATAAAAGGTGTTTTCGAGCCTGAATGTTGTTTCTTACGTCAAGTATATCAACAACCACTGTAACTAGACCTACAGATCTGGGACTTGTTTTATTAAATTTTTCAAATAAAAAAAAAATAAGAAACCATCATCAACATCGCGGTTAAACCGATATTATAAATAATAATGTCATGTTTAATTATTATTAATGTAAATATTTTATTAAAACAAAACAAAGTTATTCGATATCACAAGTACCGATAATACTCCAATATTACCGGCGTATCGATATTTTTTCCGATATTACATCGATACGAATATCTAATGCGATATCGGAACATCCTTAAGCTTGTCATCCGTCAAGCCTTAAGTCTTTGATGTTCGAGTATTAACCGACAATGCACGGAAAAAGCCGACCTACCTCGAACAATAACGAGTCTTTACGATCTCACGGCTTGATATATGACAAACTTTACACCAAGCTTGCCAAGCCACACACCGTGGCAAAAAAGTTTTAGGCCACCAAATGCGGAGCGGAGCTACGCTAAGCTGAGCCAAGCGGAGCGAAATGAAAATGTACGGTAACCGGAAACAGAGTTCAGTCAATTTAAAAAAAACGCTTAATACAAAGCTCTGTTACGCTTTCAGTGGCCGAACTTATATTAAAAACAATAGATTATGTTTTGAATGCGTAGTATGCTCCGCTCAGCGCAACTTTGCTCCGCATTTGGTGGTCACCCAGCCTTGAGTTTGTTTCTTTGATGATTTGAAGGGGGAGTGTTCTTATAACGGAGTAGTTTAACATGACCCCATGTGTGTTAATTGTAGGGAACTTGTGTTTTATGTAAATAATGTCTGAGGATAATGTGCAAGCTTCTTGGGTATGTAGATGTACAGCCTAGAGTCCGTGAGTAAAGAAATGGTACAAAAACCTTGCACAAACTTTCTCGCGTAATTTATATTCACAAATAAACATAGTTAGAAAACATACAGACAAGAAGCTATAGTTAAGCCTGATTTCACGAATCGGTTCATTAGAATTTGCTCGTAAATATACAAGAATTCAAATAAGTGTGCCAGTTTTGAAATAAAGAAATTTATGGTTCTTGAGTACTTCTAAGAAACAAGACAATGATCGGGATTTGTTTTTGCCTTTTTTAATTTTTCTCCCGAAGAGTAAATTTCATTTATTTAAAATTCCTACGCTCGAGTAGTAAACTTTTCAAATAACAACTAAATTTAAACTAAACTATTGAACTGATTTTTTTTAAACATTAGACAATTTTTAACAAATTTCCTTTGAAAAATTTAATTTTTTGTGAGCCATAATGGTGTGATTCAGAATCACGACCTTGAAATTAGTACCGATTTTGATGAATAAACCTAAAAATGTTATATTCGTTTTAAAGTCATCGCGAGCTAGTTTTCTCACGTTCGCAATTTTGGTCCGATTTAATTCAAACAATACATAAATATTATCGATTTTGCTACAGCTAAATTACGTTTATTATCCAGCAAAATCCGTTCGAAAGTTTCAAAATGGTGGCTATTTCGAATCTTTAAAACTCCGGAAAGTTCTGTTCCCTAAACGTTTTTTAAAAGTCTGATTTGATTTTACTATTTGGTTAGTATTTTGAATTGAAAATTTTTTAAATGCTAATATATGCAGGTTTTAATGCTAATTACGACGGTGAAATCGAAATTTCATGAAATGGGTAAGGTAAGTTATTTTTGGAAACCTGCTTCATCACACATCCGCAAGACACGCACAAACACATACACACACACATATGTGTATATATGTGTGTATAATGTTATATATATATATATATATATATATATATATATATATATATATATATATATAAAATGTTAAAAGAAATTTTAACTAGACCTAAATATTAAGACGAAAAAGAATCTCAACAAAGCAGAACGTTTGAAGTAGAGTTAAATAGAGAAAATGTCATTACAAAACACTTCAGTTTAATTTATTTTCGTTAAGGGGTTGGGCCGCGTTTTATATTGTCATTTTGCTCCAGCTCGCCCAAGCCCAGCTGTATAATTTTATTGACGAAATTCATTGTTGTTTTTAAACTTTTAAAAAACAATGCCTTAGGAACATTTTGTTATTTCTGAAGACAGCATTGCGTTTGTTTTGTTTGAATTAAATTAAGAAACAAGTTCAATCTAAAACATGATATTGTCATGACGTTTATTGTTTTTTTTAAATTATTAATTACGAAGAAATGACGGTACGCAGCTGTCTCGCTGACGAGATGGAAGGGTATTTCTAAAATGTAACAATATCACAACAATAGTTTTTTTATTTCGCAATTTAAAAAAAATAGTTTTACCATCGTAACTATAGTTACATAATAAAATAAAGAGCTAGTGTTCCAAATTACGTTAACAAGACAAATGTTTTCAATATATTTTACATTTTTCTGCCAGTATTTTTGGGGGCGGATTAACATATGCTCTGCAGCTTCCGATACGTCAGCTTAAGAGCTTTTTGTGTACCTTTAGCACCACACCTTAAACCGGTTCCAGTGCCCTTGACGAGCTCCACAATCTTGTGTAAGGTGTCCTGGTTGAACTCCTAACCAGACTGCAGAGGTCTAAAGACTTCCCTTCTTTTGGCCTCCAGGTCCTCACACTAAAGGATATAAGTGCTGCGGTTTCAACAACCTGCCCGCACAAACGACACTCAAGCGAGATTTGTAAAAATCCCACCTTTTGTAGATGATTCAGGATGTGGCCGTGTGCGGTTATCATGGCGACGACCGACCTCCAGTGACCTGTTAAACTGAACAAGTGTCCTTGTCCAGTACAGTGTCTGGTCTCAACAGAAGCCGTTCTCCCAATTTTTGGCCAGAAAATTGTCTCCATCGTTTGATGTGCTCTTTTCTAACCCATTTCCTTACTGCTCCTCTCACATTGTGCGACTAATCACACAATTGCGTGACCAGAGCACTCGGGCTCTGGTCCCACTAGTTGATCAGTAGCTCCTCTCTTGGCCATCACGTTTGCTCTGTAATTTCCCTTAATCCCAAAATCTCAAGGACTCATTCTAATTGCACCGTATTATCACTTGACAGGAAAAAGAGATGAGCGGAGAGAATTCAATACCAACTTGGATGTGATTTCTATTTCTACCAGTAAAAATTACAAATTAAAAAACATTTATTACATTTACATATCGTAATGTAAATTTATATGTACCTTGAGTAGATTCTAATGTTGCATGTATAGAGTTTTACCTTTGTATTGATACTATATTTTAATTTTAAAAAATCTGTTTGCATCTTGCCGGTAGAGAAATCGAATTTTTCCAATCATGTTTAACAATTTTTTTTTAATATAGAAAACTGGCAGGTATCCGTCGCTGCTTCGTTCGCTATATATTTTTGCTAAAAATATTATAAATATAGTAATTATATTAAATAATCATTTAAATAAGTTACAAGTTTTCTATAAATATAACAATATTAATAAAATTATCAATACTCTTAGTAAATAAAGTAGTAATAAAAATTTTCAATGAATCCAATATTGCACGTCCGTTAGATTTAATGTATGACAGAAACGGAAGAGAGAACTGTTCTTATTATCATTCATATAATCATCAATCATAAATAAAAAAGGGCTTTCTAATCTGGAATGTGATTCACGTGATTGGTATTTTAGTAGGGAGATTCCATACATTGAAGCAGTAAAAAAATATCTAATATAAAATCACTGGTAATAAGTTATACTGTCGTTTTAAATTAACTATAAGATGTACAAAAATCTATAAGATGTACAAGGTAAATACCTAAATATTTGAATACTGTCGTTTTAAATTAACTATAAGATGTACAACAATCGCAAGGTAAATACCTAAATATTTGAATACTGTCGTTTTAAATTAACTATAAGATGTACAACAATCGCAAGGTAAATACCTAAATATTTGAATACTGTCGTTTTAAATTAACTATAAGATGTACAACAATCGCAAGGTAAATACCTAAATATTTGAATACTGTCGTTTTAAATTAACTATAAGATGTACAACAATCGCAAGGTAAATACCTAAATATTTGAATACTGTCGTTTTAAATTAACTATAAGATGTACAACAATCGCAAGGTAAATACCTAAATATTTGAATACTGTCGTTTTAATTAACTATAAGATGTACAACAATCGCAAGGTAATATTTGAATATTGAATATTGAATATTGTACCTAAATATTTGAATACTGTCGTTTTAAATTAACTATAAGATGTACAACAATCGCAAGGTAAATACCTAAATATTTGAATACTGTCGTTTTAAATTGACGATGTACATTGTTGTGAGAAAGTACCATAAATATATCAAGTCTCTAGCTATAATAGTCTTGGCTGTACGTTGATTATTAAAGTTGGAATGGGTAAGTAGTTTAATGGATTTAAAATCAAAATTTTGAAAAATCCTTTCTTAATGCAGTGTTTCTCTCCATTGTTGTAAGAAGGTACTCTGAAAATGTCAAGTCTAGCTGTAATAGACTTGAAATTTTTAGGATAATTCTTTTCATAATATAGGTACGCATTAAGAAAGGATTTCGTAAAATATTGATTTTAACGCCATTAAACTACTTGTAATTCGCGTAATTGTCGGCTAGCAAAGAAATCCTACCATTTATTCCATGGACACGATTTCAATACACTGCATTGTTGCTATCTCTATGTAGCGTTGCATAGAGGTTACTAATAAGTTATTTAATGTCAGTGCCGTGATCTAATCCTGTAATTTGTAACAATGTGAATTTATCGAATTTATTTGTGATATTTATTTATTTTCTGTTGGACGTTTCTTTAGTGCTTGTTTTAAATTAGTGTTGGTGTTATAATTTATATTTGTTATGTGTTGTGTTGTTAAATGTTGTATTTAAAAAAAACTTTGTCAAATTGTAAAAGAATAATCTAAGGTAAGAAAATTAGAGAATAACCTAAAAATGATTGGTAGGTACAAACATTAACATATTGATTTTTAATGCGATTGAAATATTCCTTATCTATCATTAAGGAAAATTTATAACGCAAATTAAGATTTTGTGATTTTGAAGCGCCACTGAACAATATACAAATTTCTCATAGGTATAGACCCTTTCCGATTTTTCAGAATTAAACTTTTGTAAGTCTGGTTTACACAGAGACTTTAGGTGTTCATACTTTCATTATATTGAGCATGTGTTGGCCCATTTAGAACAAGTCTCTAGCGCTGGCCTATTTAGAACAAGTGTAATAGTGTCGGCTGTACGTTGATTTTTAAAGTTGGACTGGGTAAGTAGTTTAATGGCGTTAAAATCCAAATTTTGCAAAATCCTTTCTTAATGCACCTCTACATGGTTGTAAGAAGGTACTTTGAAAATTTCAAATCTCTGGCTATAATAGTCTTGGCTGTACGTTGATTATTAAAATTTGACTGGGTAAGTAGTCTAATAGCGTTAACATCAAATATTTGCAAAACTTTAGTACAAAAGTAAAGAATGGACCGAAGGTTTCCTCCAAATTTCAAATTTGTAGCTTTTATAGGTTGGGTTTTGCGTTGATTATTAATCAACACATCTTTTTTTAGAAATATACAGGATAATTATTCGTAGATAATTATTCAAACAAAATATGTCTGTTATTTTTGTTTAAACTCTATCAAATCGTAAAATATTTAAAACAAAATGCCTGAATTAACGTGTTTTGAACACTAAATTACGCCAAATTGGAATTCCGTTAAAAATTAATTTCAAGAATTAATTCATAAATATGACTGTATTAAAAAAGTAACATTTTACAATACTTCTTACGTTGATACAAGAGACACTTTCTACATCTACATTTGCAAGTTTTCTGTTTGATATATCGCTGCTGTTCCCGCCAAATCATTGACAGCTGATACATACATCATACATCAAGTAACAGCTGTGCCTGTCTTGAATGTGTTAGGCTTGTGTTTGTGTTTGCATTTTACACTTCTGTAATAGCCACTGACTGCAAATTTTGTACATGAATGAAATTTTTAACTTATAAAAATGGTAAAGTTTAACAAACTAAATTATTAAAATGGTTTTATCTGAAAAGTCAAACTGTCAAATAGTAATCATACCGTTAAATTGAAATTTAAGCGAAAAAACTTATTATTTCTAATATTTTTCAAACATCCTGTATTTTCAAAATATTGTTCACGTTGACTGTAGATAACTGTCAACGTGACTGTAGCAAATCAGTCATAGCTAGACTGATGCTAGATCAAAAATTCTTTGAATATTTTTGTAACTGGAGATTTAGACGTGGACACTTTTAAATTCAGACAAATACGTTACATTTTTTATAATAGCACTTAACTAAGTGCTTTCGGAAAATCGTAAAAAAGTAATTCGGAAAATCGTCGTCTACTCTGGTCGTGTTCATCAAAGTTTTCAAAATTATTGCAAAAACTTTCTAAAAATTTAGTCGACAATAATTTGCCTGTAATTTTGAGTAAGTGTATAAACTATTATCAAAACTTACTAACTAACGGTTCTTAAGAAAATCAAAGAACATCTACGGCGGTCAGGGTCTTGTTTCATAAATTACTTTTTAAGTTTGTTCAATTGATTTCAGTTATGAATCTTCACATCATACCATAATTTGAACAATTTTAAACATTTAAGGCATTTTTGTTTTTTTTTTATTGTGATCCCAACATGCATAAGATTTAAGCTATATTAAGTCCTTGAGCTAAATGTGATCGAAATATTTAAAGAAATTTAGATTTTGTTAATAAGAATTTTTGACAAAAAAATGTTTTTTTCAAGAACTGAAAAGCTGTCTCGAGATATAGAAAAATTAATTTTACATGACAAATTTCATCAAAATAGTTGAATTAATATCATCTGCACAGTGATACACAAATTTACAGACAATTTACACAAATATATTTAATTTTAAAAAACACTTTTTTTGGACTTAGGCCCTGGTAACTGATAAAACAATCAAAATATCAAGATCATATTTTTCATGATAATCGTACATTTATGGCCGAGTGAAGCGAAGTCTCTGTTTCAACCATAGATGTAATATGTTGTAATGTAATATACATCGGTGGTTTCAATTTTACCGTTCGTCATTTTTGGTTTGTGTGTTTGTTTTTTACAAAGTTTTTAGCTAAACGCATTGACCGATTGTTTTGAAATTTGGTATGAAAGTGTTTTGTTTAAAGCCCGAACGATTGTTATATAACATTGTTCCATTTACTTTTACTTTAAGAGGGGCATGGTGGTCGAAGTGGTTAAAGCATCGGTCAGTCTGTTGTGTCATTCAACAGCGCACCTAAAGATTCTTAGTTCGATCCGCAGTTGCTCCCGTTGCTTTCTCTTACCGTATATTTATGAATTTAACCTTTAACACTATTGCAACTTTACCAATTGGAGTCTTTTTTTCAATATGAGTCTTTAAAAGGTATATACATAAATTCAAGCAGTAAAAAGTAAAAGTGGTATATTACCCAAAAATTGTCAAACATTAAGTGAGGAGAACAGTTATATAAGAGAAATAAATGTATACAATTTACTTCAGGATAATTCAAGATATGAATGTGTTTGTTGTTCAATGTTTGTTGCCATTCAATAAGAGCATTTTAAAAATAAGGATGAAAAATGGATGTTGCTTAAAACTGATATTTGTGCTTATTGATTACAGGCGATTAATTGTGGTTGTTGAATATAGAATATGTGAAGCATGTTGTAGGATAACTTTACTTGAATATTGTTTAGTTTTGTAAGTAGTTTTAAAGCACTAGTCCACGTACAGGGATTTGTTTCCCTCTGCGGTTACATGCCAATCATTTTATACATACTGGTTTGTTAAATAATATATATATAAAATTTAGAGTCATAAACTTCTTATGACTATATATATATTGCACGGAGAGTCCGACTATTGGGAACTAAACAAAGTAAAATATATACTGAAGTCAGCTAAACTCGAAACTAGGTTAGAATATTATGTTTCAGTCTGGTTTTAGCAATCATTGTAAATATATAACTTAACTTAAACTTCCCACTATTGTTATTTATGCAATCTTCATACTTTCCCAGAGAACAAATTGCATTCAGAAGGTCCCACGGAACTTCAGCTATACGAAATAACACGGTATTACATAATTCCAATAATTTTATCTACACTCGAATGAAACTAATGTTCTTTCGAACTTTATTGGAGCGTCCATCATGTTACGGTGCAGAACCGATACCTTGAAATGAGCACCGACCGTGACTTCTTTTTAAAATTTTTATTTATGATTTTTTCATGTGAACATTTTAAATTTCTGATTATACTATTATTTTATTTAATATTTAATATTACTCTTTCCTTACAATAAATTCTTATTTATGACTTTTTTCAATTTAACATTTTATCCTTCTAATTCTACCATTATTTTATTTAATATTTATTCCCCTCTCGCCTTTAAGTATTCGAACTTTAGTCTATCTACGGTTTATTTATTTATTTTGTGATATTGTTACTTACTGACTGGAATTTCTATGATAACCAGCTGTTTCCCAAAGCCTTACTGTTTCATTCCGTTACTCTCAATTTTTATTTCACTGCACCGTTAATTTCACCGTACCAAACGTAAAAAATAAGTTTGAAATTTTATCGGTGCTATTATAAAATATCCACCTTGTAATTTTAGGACATATTAATAGGCGTTTACTTTCCAAAATGGCGTCGCATAATATAAACATATCCCAAGCTTTAATATTAAAGTCACTGTATGCTGATGTTTTTTTTTATTAAAGCTGACCAGTAAAAGAATTAAAGTCCTCTTGTTTTTAATTTAATAGAGATATTTTTTAATTAAAAACTTTAGTAATTATAACTTTCTCGTCAAAGCTTATATGCGATGAGTTAAATGAAATAAAAAGTGTTAGTTTGATACTTTTAGCGAAATTTATAATTGGAATTGACTTTTATAAACAGCACCAAAATACATAAATTAAAAAAAACAAGTTTAAGTGTTTATCTTTTAGGAACTATGTCATACACCAAACCGTTACACATAATAAATAAATAAATCAAAAACATTAAACAAATTTTATATTACATCAACAAAACTTGCGGTTTGGGATACCATATCTTAAAAATAGTTCAAAGTAAAAAAAACGTTATACAATTTTTTCAAATATTTTAAATAACCGCCATTTTGAAAATGTTGGGTTTCGCTAGGTAATAAACTTGACAAGTCATTATCAAAATCAATTTTGTGTCCGGTTTGAAATGTATCGGATCAAACTGTCAAATGACACATACACACACACACACACACACACACACACACACACACACACACACACACACACACACACACACAAATACATTTATATACAATTTTTAACGACCCATTAAAAAGTGATTTAGTGGTCAGGATAAGCGCTAATTTCAATCGACTGTAGGTTTTACTATGATGATATCCAAAACTGCATGGTTCGTTGGTCGAAGTGCTAAAGCATCACTCACTCTACTGCTTCATTCAACTGCGTAATAAGGGTTCTTAGTTCGAGCCGCAGTTGCTTCCGTTGATTTTCCTTACCATTAACACTGATCCCTCGTCCTCATTTGTCTAACTGGAATAAAGTACGGACGTTAGGCAAAAAAAAATCAATAGCTAATTTTTTAATAAATATTCGCTAAGAACAACAATAAGCCATGATCAGATAAAGTGCGATAGAATGCGAATAGATAATAAAATTAAAAATAGAATAATAATTATTAAAATACAAGAAGAATACATTTTTTAACATTTCGTAACTCAGATGCTAGTCAAATATATTTACTCAACCCTCAGAATATTTTAAGTTTGATTTCCAAATTTATATTTTTGAGCTGCTTTCAACACTTCAAAGTTTCGTCTTTGTTGCTAACTATTCTGACCTACATAAATTTCTGTCACATTACTGCGTGTTTCGTGCTGCATACTGCATACTGCATAAATCTACCAACGCATGGAGTCAGCAATGTTCCACGTCGCATATCTCATGCAGTTAATGACATATATATACCATCTTAATGGTCACTACAATCCATCCCTTACTTAGGGGTTCCAGTCCCAAAACAAATTACTTACGTCAATGTGAAATACGACAAGTAAATTGTTTTTAGTTTTGTTAACGAAAAACAATGGAATATTATTTTTGGAGATCACTCGTTAGAAAAGCATCATTATCATATCAGTTGTGAGGATTATATTACAAACAATATAGACAACAAACAATACTCGTCTTAATACACTTTTATTTTCTAACTTTGCTCAACTAAGAGTTTTAATGATATAGGCATTTTAATTATACATCAAATATCTAATCACCTCAAGGTGTGTGAGTGAGTGGGTGAGTGAGTGAGTGTGTGAGTGTGTGTGTGTGTGTGTGTGTGTGTGTGTGTGTTTCTTGCTGCAATTTTTTTAAAAAGTACCAAAACTTAAAAAAACATTTGAAAACGCAAGCAATTTCTTGTGTTTTATTATAACTCTAGCATGAGTTAATCCAGCATGAGTTAATCAAACCTACGTTTTCTTTAAAAACGATCAATTAAAAAAAAACACTGTCAAAATCATTCACTCCAAGTAAAAACTACCCTCTTGAACTTGAAAAAGATCAATCAAAATCTTCGTATCGATTTATCACTATCAGCAAAAATACTACGTATATGAGAAAGTAAAAATCTATAGGTATCGTTGCGTGTGTAGCTTAAATCTACCGTGTTGCTCCCTAGCGGCGCTCAGCGAAATTTTGTAAATAATTTAAGAAGAGGATATCCCTACTTACGGTAAGGCATTGGCCATACATATTGCATGAGGCTGCGGCAGGTAAGTGGCAGCCATTGACACAGTTTCGAAAAAGTATTAAGAATAATAAATTACAAAAATACAGAAAATTTTGGAAACCTAACGTACCTCTTTATACAGTGTATTAATCTTTATTAGGTCAAATTACGAGGCGAGAGATTTTTAAAGTTTAATAATCTTTGTACGAAGGTTAACTCAATGACATATTTTTAAAAAATTATAACATTACGATAGTTTTATTTTAAACACGAAAAAATTATTTTAAACATTTTTTCCCGTTCGTTTTGATATAACGCCAATATTTGTGTTTAAATTTTCAAAATAGTGTGGTGTTTAATAAGGTAAAAAAGGTTTACTAAATAAAAAATGTTTACGTTTGAAGACGATATACGAGATATTTAAAAAATTTGAAAATATTTCTTCACCATCGAAATCAGTGATCAAATCTCCAAGAGTATTTTAAACTTTTAAAACGCTTGGAAAATTTGAAAATGACTGACTGATTCATTATTATGACGACAAAAGCAGATGTACAAGAACGTTTTAAATAAAAAAGTAAAGATTTAAGATAACGACTACCATTTTGAAATGTTTTGATGAATTTCGTTCTGGATTGAAAAACTTGTATAAGCTCTTACCAAAACCGTTTTTTTTTTTTTTGTGAAAAGTTTGAATAAAATCAGATCAAAACCTACAAACACGCCAAACACACGTTACAAAAGCGCCAAATTTAAAAACCGGTGCTATTATCGATATGTTAAAAAATGTCACTTTTATCTTACAAATTATTGATATTTTTTCAAAATTTGTAAGAAAATCCAATTTGAAATTTGTAAAGAGGGCATCCAATTTGTAAACAAATCCAATTTGTAAGGGGGCATTATTGAAAATCAAAACTATTATCAATAATTTATGCAGAATAATAATTTTTGCAGACTTTAACGTAGATTATAATAGTGAAAACATATTTTCAAAAAAACCCTGTAAGTTAAGCAATATGTGTGTGAGTTAAAAAAGTGTGTATTAACAATTATCACAAAAATAAAAAATAATACCAGTAATGGAATTACTTAATCTATAGAACACTTCTATAGTATAGTATAGATTAATTAATCTATACTTAATCTATAGAATTACGGCACAGAACATTAAAAAGTGATTGATTTCACTTCAAAGTTGGGTGAAACAAATAAAGAGAAGAGGAATTACTTAATAATTAATTAATAATAACTAGTGGGTTCGTGCTACGTTTTGCAGTTAAAGGGAAAAAGAAACATAATATACAACAATGTACAGCAAGAAATTGAACAGTATTATAGCACCTCTTTATAAACAACTTTCGAAGGGACCTACAAATTTGAACTTACAAACTTATTTATAACTGATTTAACGCTAGGGAGTTACTGCTGGCAAACATAATCTCTTAGTGGAATGTTTAATATGTATCCTAATTGTGATCAGGAGTAATTATTTACACTTAAATAATGTTTAGTAGCTAATTCTTTACACAAGCCATACTAATGAATTTTATAACAATTTATAAGGTCCCTTCCTTGGAGGTTTCCGAGAGTCGATCCAGCCTTTCTGGGTGAAAGTGTAACCAAACTTTCTCTGGCGAATCATTCTATATTATCTCACAAGGATATATCGTTTATGACGTCAATATTCTGACGTCACTAGGTATAAACTGACAATCGCTTATAAATACTAGTAAATAACAAATACTTTGCTATTGTAATTCAACCATAAACTGCCTATTAGCATAACAACGAATTTTCGCTGGAAAATAAGCAATAGGAGCGGTTTTTGTTAATGACCTCAAAGTCATTAACCGAGCACCGATCCTGACCTCTAGATCACTTTTTGAAGTGTCGTTAAAATATTGTTATATACTACTAGTGCGCCCATGCTACCCTTCGCAGTTAATGAGGAAAAGAAACAAATACTGTACAACAATGTAAAGCAAGAAGTTGAACAGTGTTATAGCATTAGCACCTCTTTGTAAACAATGTTCGAAGTGACCCATGAAATATATGTCAATTACAACTTTCCTTCTTTGATACATGAACGAACAGGAAAAGAGGCTAGGACGTTAGTAGGAGGTTAGGTTGAAATTGCTAACCGTAATTGAACATAAAAAACCACGAGTTCCGTAAATACAATAATTGAAATTAAACCATTATCTGTTATTTAATTACTGTAATACTCTAATCTTTAATTCAATACTTGTATTTTAATATTACTGTACATAACTATTTTCTTTAATAAAATCATTGCAAAAACATGTAGGAATACTATTTCCTCTCAATATGAACTTCTGTTAACATAGACGTTATAGTTATATTTAATACTTGTATGACCTGTTAATTTAAGACAATAGGCCTTACTTTGACCTTTGTTATACTTTCATATTTGAATCTATAACCTAAGTATTTACAGTTTACTAAAAGCAGAGTAACTAAATTTATTTAATAATATTTACATATTATAACTGGCCTAGATTGTTTTATCGATTTTACTTTCAAAACTGATTCGGTCAATAATTTGAAAATATATATAATAATATATACAATAATATTATGCATACAATAATATATATATGCAGTCTTGTGTACAGTCATAATTTAAATATTACTTTCAGCAATGTTTTTTAGCAATCAGCACATTTTGGTACATACAAAATTATTTCTGTCATCTATTTAAAGTCTTAAAATAGAAAAGTATTAGACATAAGAGTTCCCTACTTTCAAAACTGCTTCGGTCAATAATTATTTAAATCTTGGATACAGCCATAGTTTAAGTATTAAATTGTTAAGTAGTTTAAGTATTAGTTTCAACAATGTTTTTTTAGCAATCAGCAGTTTTGGTACACACAAAATTATTTCTGTCACCTACTCAAAGACTTAAAATAGAAACGAGTAGGGCGTGCGAGTCCCCTGGTGTCCTGATGAACCTATAGGTATTCCATATATGCAGGTTTAAATAACGCAGGTCCTTTTTTTAGTAAAAAATCGATCTGAATGCTTCGCATAATATATGAAAGATAATTAATTATTAATAACAGTTTTAAGAATGTTTTACGTTACGATCGTTTTCCGAATTATTTCAGTCGAGTATAGAAATGAAAGTCGAAATATCTTGAAGGAAAATAATGTTTTTACGCTAAAGGTGCGGTACATTTAGGACTGCTAGGATGTGCTTTGTTTTCCTTGGGCGCAATAAATTTAATACAATGCCATTATTTATGTTTGTGTAACTCAAGGAGCTAGACTCTGGTATCAGATCCATAGAAATTGGAAATTATCCTCAGGAACACGAGTACAGTATATGAACCTGTATCGCGCTAACTCAAGCGTATAAACGGTAAGTTAGGGAGAATCCATGCATCTTTACAGTTGAGTCCAAACACAACAACTGTTTTTTTAATTTTTAAAAAGTACGGCATAAAAAATATAGAAAGTTAAAAAATAAAGTTTTTTGTCATTTTGTATTAGTTTTTGCCATGATATATTTGGTTTAATTTTAATTTTAAATAAGAACTAATTTTGTGCAGAATTGTACGTGATTTTAGGGCGTTTTTTAATGTAACAAGTAATTTGATTTTTCTTGTAACAATACAAACTTTGTTAAAAATATGGGAAAAAATTAAATGTTGCATAGAGACTACGAGCCTTCGAAGTGGACGCTTGTTAATGACCCTCTTTACACCGCTATCCTAGATAGACTTTAAATGAGGTTGATGGCTTGTACTTGCCCCTCGTTTGTCAATTTTTTGTTACGTTACTCTCAATTCGATTTCACTGCGCCACAAAATTTGCCTTAACGGGCGTAAAAAAGTATTCGCTTCAAAAATGTATATTCGCGTCCTTTGTGACATCAGCATCGGACTTATACGTTTTTGTATTCGTATTGCCATACACAACACTTTTCTATAATTATAGTTTTTTAATAATACCAAAATTTATAAATAATAATATTTCACTTACTTTATTCATTTTTTAGCATTTAAAACTTCTAATTATACCATTATTGTATTTAATATTTATTCCATTCTCACTTTTAATTGTTGAATGTAGTCTATCTATGGTCAAGTTGCTTCATTTTGTAATATATACTCACTAATTCGCATCTCTGTGATAACCATCTGTTATGAATTCTTCACTGTTCCTTTCCGTTACTCTCAATCTGATTTCACTGCACCACAAAATTTGCCGTACCGGACGTAAAGAAGTAGTATTCACTTTAAAAATTAATTTTGCGTCAATTGTGATGTCACCACCAGCCTTTTTTAAATAATTTAATAACCTTTAAATACGTAAACGTTTTCTTCATTTCAAAAACAGCAAAAGTGCTGCACAAAAATTGTGTTGATCTTGACGCCAAACAAACGATACGATTTTCCTTTTACCTACAAGAATATCGAATGAAAATTAGTTTATGAACAAGAAATATGTTTGTTGATAACAGGAAAATATTTAGCACTAAACAGTTTAAATTGACATTACTTTTAGAAATTAAGTAATATTTTTTTTATTAGTAGCTTTACACTAGCAAAGAGTGTTTTTTCGATAAAAAAACACAAAATGTTAGAAGATCAAAAGCGAAGCGTTTAGGTAATATAAACATTTTTGTATTTTGTTATTAAAATATATTATTTATATAATAATTTTATTTATATAATATATATTTATATATATATATATATATATATATATATATATATATATAATACCTGAGGGCCAGTGAGAAATTTCGCGCTATGACAGTTTTAAGTAAACACAGCCTTTTGAATAACAGTAGTCGTTCGGGTGAGGGCGGCAGTTGGAAGGTAGGGAAAACATGTTTAAAAAATAAATCGAAAAGCAATCGGTTTGAAATAATAATCACAAATTTATGACTGCCATCGACCGTAATATTTACATTAACCTGTTGTTAAAGAGAGGTGTAATGAGAAATCGTAATACTCAAATACAAATAAGTAAATAAATGTCTGCTTCTTACCTGGTATATCACAAAGTCCACAATGTCCTCAACTGTACTTTACAATATCCACAATAACCTCTAACTGTATTTTGACATTTTAATTGTACTTCGTATTTTTGACGCTCGTATTAACAATTGATAAATGCACGATGGAAGGAGAGATCACAAATATATTTGTGTAAAAACAGCGTCCAAAACTCGTGTTTGATATTGGAAATGCTTGTCTCGGCTGTATGACGGGAAGGGATAGGGGTCTGCCAGTAGGGCCACTTAACCCGTAAGTTCAATGACTTTTAAGTAATTATTAACATTGTTTTAAGCACGTTATGCAAAAAAGTGGCATTTGTAATGGGATTAATTCGTGATTAATAAGTTAGCTTCTTAAAATATACAAAATATTGTTTGATTTGTAATGCCGCGCATGCGCATCTATGATGCCGTTTTGCCTACGACCGTTAAAAATATCTTTGATAAAATTGTCCACAAACAGTAACTTTTAGCAAATGCAACTTTTAACAACATTGCAGAATGTTTTGCAATGTCAGAAGCCGGTTAAAAAATCTTTCTAAAGATACCTCATTTATGCCTGTATGAATAGTACGTGCTGAGAAAAGGGGATGTTGACTCGAGAAATAATATAAAATTTATATATTATTATATACATTATTAAAAAGTAATTGTCTTCCGAAGGTTGTCCATGCAGTTTTTAATCACCCTGTATATTATCACTGTAATTATATAACTTTTTACCCCTAAACAGGCCTGAAACGCGATTTCTAGACTTTCCAAAACACCTGTTTACGTTATTGAAGGTCTAAGCTGAAGGGCCAAGTGACGTGTGTGTGAAGGGTGCTGTGTTATTGTTGTGCTTGGGACTCAATGGCTGTTCAAACCATTAGCTAAGGCAAACAGTTGCTACTAGCTCAGGATTACCGCGATCCTTCGTCCTTGCTTATACTTTCTGCGCTGTTTTGTAAGCTAGGAAACACATCGCCGATTGTCAAACATAACCTTCGCTTGTGACGGTAAGTGTATTTTATTAAACTGTTATCAACAGTCTGAAAGGTGATAACAAAAATGTATAACCTTTCGTTACAATTGATTTTATTTGGTATTCTAAAATATTTATAACGCCTATTCAGTTTCAGTTATAACAATGTTTTTGCTATACAAAATAATATGACAAATCTTTAAAACAATTATATATTAAGTGAATTATAATACGTAATTTTTTGGCTTCGATATACGTTCATAAAAATGAACTTTGCCGTATTTTAAATGGACTTTATCATATTTGAATTAGACTTCACCGTATTTTAAAGGGACTTTATCCGTATTTACAAATGGACTTTTTCCGCATTTTAAGTAAACTTTACCTATTTTAAGTAGACTTTACCGTATTTTAAAAGGCCTTCACCATATTTTTAAATAGACTTCACCATATTTTGAGTAGACATTTCCGAATTTTAAGAGGATTTTACCTATTTTAAGTAGACTTTACTGCATTTTAAATGGAATTTATCGTATTTTAATGGGCTTTACCGTTTTTTACGTGTACCTTATATTAAGTAGACGAATAAAAGTGGAGTACTTTATTGTAAATAGACTTTCCTGTAAATGAACTTAACTGTATAAAAAATATATATTATCGTAATTTTTTAACTTATTTCAAGTTGATTTTTAGTTGTAAGGGAACTTTATAAAAACTGGTTTTCCAATACTTTAACTGTAATTATTTGTATGATATAGACTTTAACTAATTCAAAGTAAACTTTATCGCATAAAAGTAGATTTTATGGTATTTTAAGTTCAATTTAACTTATTTTCAGTGAATTTTTCGTTGAATTTGAACGAACTAAAATACACTTTAACGTATTCAAGTGAACTTTACCGTATCATATTTTATATGCACTTTTCCTTATTTTAAGTGGATTTTACAGTACTTTAATTGCACTTTAACTTGTAAAAGTTAAAGGACAAATTGTCTTACATTTTATTTGTGTGTGTGTGTGTGTGTGTGTGTGTGTGTGTGTTATCATATTTTAAGTGGATTTTAGGAATTAAAAAAAATTCCAGTGTAGAGGTAGATCTCATTTTAAGTAGACTTTAATCGAAATTCAATAAATATGAATAGTCTGGTTATATTATCAGAGTAGAAATTAAAGAATTTTAAAACTTTTTGGGGGTGTGAATGTTTCATTGGATACGTAAAAAATTTTTAAACGGTTATTATATTGTACTAGTATTTCTTAAAAACATTGTTATTATAAAGTTGTAAACTAAAAGTTCTTGTAAATGTTATCAAAAAATGAAAGATTTACATTATTCAATACTAGCAATTTCACAAACATAAACTAATTCACAACAAAATTGAAGAAGAGAAGTTCTATTACTTAACTAATGATAACTTATATAAACTTAAATTTTAACTTACTTTGTAAAGTTTTGTCTATTTAAAAGCTTAGCCTTTATTTTTGTAAAAACTTCACGAAAATCTGTATACTGATCTTTTCAGAATAGAAGCTGATAAAATATCTTTTGTACTTATTAAATATAAGTACTTATTATATAAATATAATACTTATATTATATTATACTTATATACTTAAGTATATAAATATAATATTTATTAAATTAATATACAGGGTGGTTTTAAAACATGTTTCCTAAATTCGGAAATTTATTCAAGCCATTAAAAGGCAGAAAATAGTTCTTTTAAACATTTGTGTCCAAAAATCGCTTCGTTTTTGGTCATTTTGCATGTTTGGGATTATTCTTTGTTTAACACTCGGACTGTTGCATGCCATCTGTGTTCGTTATTTCAAAGAATACGATTTAGGTGGGAGCGAGGTACGCAACATTATCAACGTCTTCAAAAATGATGAAAACAATAATCTTTCACATCAATTTGAGTTTTAAAACACATGTTACACACACACACACACACACACACTCGTGTAAAGTAATGATTGATGACCCCTGCAGTGAGGATGGATGGACGTGTCACATCTGTGCGTGACTGATTCTATGATTTAATGCATCTATTATTTTCGACACTTCGCTATAGTTTGACCTGTGAGCAGAAGTGCATGATATATTATATCTTTTCTCAGAACAACTTTACTTTTGCTTATCGTTATGTTGCACGGAATCGATTTCATGTCCTTAAAGATAAAATATTTTTCGGTTATTTAAAATGTTACAGCGAAATATGCCTGTTAGATATTTAATTTAGTTATTAGACGTAATAATTAAGACTCTCTGAATCTTGTCGACCATATTGAATCTATGTTAACTAACCTAAACAGATTGCTTCAACATGTGTTAACAAGAAATTGTGTTTTGTTATATCATTTTAAACGTTTTGTATGCGGGTTGTGGTCAATTTCTTTCGTACATATTTTATTTCCTTTTAAAACGACAACAAAGATTTTTAAAAGCAAATATTAACGAAATATAAAGATCGTACCACATACAAGACCTTTAAAATAGCATATCAGACAAAATATTATCTTAACAAATAGTGGGGCAATCTGTACCGTTAAGTAACATTAGTCTTATAAAGAATAGATTCAAAATAGCCGACAACGTCCACAGGCTCTTGGACCCGGTTGATTAAAAAGATACGATTCTGTTTGGACAGCAGAATTGTTGTTGTTAAAATTAAGATTCCATTAAATAAACACTAGCTGCTTATCGTGGATGGTCTACAATTTTAAAACATTTCATGTCTACTTTGGAGGTGCCAGATATGATTTTTATTAAAAGTCTGAACATTGTTTCTTCCATCCCGCGGAGGCAGCGGAAGTGAGCAGTTGATGGGATTAGCGATCCCACTGTACCTTTAGCTCACACTACTCTCATTTATCTACTTTAAGACACACACACACACACACACACACACACACACACACACACACACACACACACACACACACACACACACACACACTGAAACGGAATTTACTGCCAGTATAAGAAATTAGTTAATACTAGGCAGAAATTGTTTCATTTCATAAAAAATTAAATTAATAAATTTTTGTACTAAAAGAGTTGTACAGGTGGGCAAGGCAGAGTGACGTATAAAAAAACAAAGGTAAGCGAGCCGAACAGCTGTAAGCTGAGCAGAAAAAGCCTGGTTAAAGCCTGGTTAAGAACAGGTTAAAAGCAGAAACCGACGGTTTATTACTGTACTGCGAACTTATACAAATTTTAAAAGAGAGGGAAATTGGAAATGAGGAAAATTAGACAAATTCACAAATTTTGGAATTTAATAAATATGATTATTTCTGCACTGGCAATTAGCTACGAACAAAATGTTAAGAATAAGTTTTTCTGCTAAGATAAATAGTTTAAGATTTATTAACCAATTTCTAAATTAGTGGTATTTATTGAATAAAAAAGGTTAGAAATAAATTTAAGTGAACCAATTGTAAACTAGTTTAAGAACTGATACCATAGGATATAACAACATTAGACCAAGTATTAGGATTAGTATAAAGGTGTTAAATGGTTCAAGACAAATGACTATATCGGCGGAAATAATAATTTTAAATTTAAATGAGATTGAAAACTATAAGAAGGTCAGGGTTCTAGTTTGAATAAAAATTGTAAATTAAATTAAAATCCAAAACTACCATATACATTAAGAAGTAATACTAATTAACTAAAAATAAAAGAAAATTTTAAAATATTCATGATTAGAATAGTTCGTAAATTGAGATAATGGAATTGTTAACTTATAATATAACGCTTAAATTCATAACATCCAGAGATGTAAACCAATCTGGTGTAAAATTAAAAAATTGGTAAACATAACTTGGTCAAAATTAACTAAAGGGTAGAAAAACACATTAGGGCATAAATATAAACGGTAAAACCTAAAATAGGTGCACAACAGCATATTTAAGAGACTATAGAAATGACCGAAACAATTAAAAATATAAAAACTTGAATAACTTGGGAACTAAGAGGGATACAGCTTCCAATCAAGTTTCCAAGGATGTAGACTACTATAACAAAGAGTTTGACGGGTTGATTAAGGAAATCGGTCCAGTGAAAGAAAAGTTACAGCTGTTAACAAAATATTGAAAATTAAAGACTAACCGGCCGTGTGCAGGGGTACGGTCAGGTCGACGTCAGAGATTACGGCATGGAAGGGTTATACCAACCTAAATATCAGAAAAAATTAATTAATTAAAGCAAATCAATGAAAATGAGATAAGATCTGTGTACCTAGAATGGATAAACAGTTATAGATGACCTAGAAAAAGGTGACGGACTAGCGCTCTACACCTTTTGAGGGAAAAAGCGACTTGTTCCACTAAAAAGGGAAAAGTACCAGAATAGGGAAATTTTGGTCTCCCTTTCAAGCGCTAGAAATTGAGGAACCTCCATTCGTTTGGAGAGTTCGCCTTTGCAGTTTTAGAAATTTGAAGCGTCGGACGTGTTACGCGTGTTCGTCAAGTTCGAGGTAGCTACCGTTGAGAAGCTACACTAACCGTGCCTTGCATTGTTAGATTTTGCACGAAAAGCTAAAGTAGTGTAACAAATTCGAAATAAGCAGCTTCGAAAAATAAAATAAATTAATTAATTCGAAATAAATATAAAAAAGGTATTCCAAAATAAGAGTTTATCAAAAATTAGTAAAAAAGCGGTTTTATGTATAAAAAAGCATAGAAATCGTAAATTCAAATAAATTAAGCCACGCACGCAGTAAAGCAGTATTCGAGTCGGTCAGCCACCAAGACTTCATTCCAGAACCTCAATCGCAGTAAGATCATCAGGACTTCGAAATCCAAAAGGAGATTCCCGGAAAGATCTACCAACATACATAAGTCTCACCAGGTTACTGCTTTACACCATGAGAGAAAGAGAGGAAAAATATCTGCCATCGGGACCAAAACTCGCTGTAGAAGTTCCAGGTACCGTTAGCAGCTCTTTTATTCTTTTTAAGGGGTAATCTGCATTTGCACAAATTTAGCAAATGAGTTTCAAAGTACAGAGATTTGCATAAATTTTGAACAACTATAATGTAAACAATAGAAGTGTGAAAATTACTAAAACATCGAATAACACAATTTATCAAGGAATAAATAACTTAAAAAAAATAAATTCGCGTAAAATAGTTATTAACAAATTGCAAAAAGTACTAAAGCAATTAAAATTACATAAGAAAAACTATAAATAAAAAATTGTCCAAAAATTTGCATATTAAATAAATTAAAATTTATAATAGAATAAATTTATAAATTTAAAAAAATAACTTTGTAAACCAATCATAAAAAAATTCATCAAAATCAATTCACCTGACTTAATTAAAATCTGTTAGCGAAATAAAAATAAATATTAGAAAATTTAAGGTGCGAAGAAAGATTATTGCATTCATCAAACTGATAAAAAATAACTGAATTAATAAATTAAATTTCAAAGGCTAAAATAGAATAAGATAAAACAAGGCAGTAAATTTCCAGTTAACAATTTTCCGTTAAATTGTTATTTAGTATATATATATATATATATATATATATATATATATATATATCAATATATATATATATATAATTTTACAAAGAGAAGATTCTGCAACTTTCATCAATAAGTAAAAATTAAAAATAAATATATATATAAAAATTTTTAGAATAATAAAATTTTAGAGAAATAATTTTGTATACTGACATTATTATACAGTATAATCTAATCTAATTCATATTATATTTCTGAAAGTTTGTGTGTTTGTTTGTTTGTTTGTTTGTTTCCAGTTTATTCGTTTGTGTGTTTGTTATTTAATCCACACTAGAGCATGACTGACCCTTAGACCAGGTGAAAGTTAGTGTTAGCTAGAATAAAAGATCACTAAATTTTCCACTAAGGGGAGAAGGTCACACTTTTCAACTTTGTATAGTGCATATAGTTCTTGTTGGCTTAGTGAGAAAACGTCATCATGCTAACTAGTTATCCTCGTGCTCTGCATTAACATTAATTCATTCAGATTGTATAGCTGTTGCTGTTTTAGTAAGTTAACTTTAACACAAGCACGCGCACACACAAATACATACACAGACACACAATATCGCGCACACGCTTTCACACGTACATACACAGACACACACACACACACAGAAACAGAAACACACACACACACACACACACACACTCACCATGACTCCTCTCTCAATTCTAATTTTCATGAAGGGACTAATACTGGAGAAGATACCGTAACAAAGAATCATTATACACAATAGATCTATACCAAAGCCCAAAATAATTATCAGTTTTAGTTTTGTGTCATGTGTTAATTGTAGTTATTTACTGGACATGTGATTTAGTTACCTGAGATGAACATAGATTCAATCCTATTTTAATAATCTTAATCTGTGTTTTATTTATTGCAAAATTATTGTTTTTAATGTAACATTTTCATATTTTAGTTGAAATTTTTTCAAAACTGACTTTAATTTGTTACTTTGTGTTGAATTTTCAATATTAAATGTAAAAATCCTACACAGAGTGCTAATTGTAAGGTAGTATATATATTTGTGTAATTACATTACATGAAAAAATAGTAAATATGCAGTGTAGCATAACCTATATTTTTCGATATTTTTGTTACTAAAATGCTTTATTATTACTAAAATGCTTTATTATGTGCCCAAGAGCAAGAATCTAAAATATGAAAGCACGAGAAGTACGATAAAATCTAAAATAAAAGTGACCAACATAACCTCAAAATTGGTACCAGGCGAAAATCAGTAACGTGTTGTAAATCGGTAAAACAATACGACTAACACGGGTTTTGGGTGATAAGAAACCAATTTTTTAAAAGAATTCTGCATAACCAAACTGACACGGTTGTTAGGCCTAACAAGGTGATTCATGAAAAAACCTTTATATTTTTTTTTTAAATAGCCTACTATATATCCTGACACGTTTGTTAGGCCTAAAACGGTGATGCGTGAAAAACCTTTACATTTTTTTTAAGAATATTAAATATCCTAACTGACACGGTTGTTAGGCCTAACACAGTGATGCATGAAAAAAACCTTTATATTTTTTTAAAGACTACTACATATCCCAACTGACACGGTTGTTGGGCCTATCATGGTGATGGTGAAAAAAACCATTATTTTTTTTAGAATACTACATAACCTAATTGACACGGTTGTTAGGCCTAACACTGTGATGTGTGAAAAACCTTTATATTTTTTTAAAGAATACTACATATCCTAACTGACATGGTTGTTAGGCCTAACACGGTGATGCGTGAAAAACCTGTATAATGTTTTAAAAAGAATACTACATAACATAACTGATACGGATGTTGAGCCTATCACGGTGATGTGTGAAAAACCTTTATATTTTTTTAAAGAATACTACATATCCTAACTGATATGATTGTTAGGCCTATCACGGTGATGTGTAAAAAAAACCTTTACTTTTTAAAGAATATTAAATAACCTAATTGACACGGCTGTTAGGCCTAACACGGTGATACGTGAAAAACCTTTACATTTTTTTTAAAGAATACTACATATCCTAACTGACACGGTTGTTGGGCCTATCACGGTAATGTGTGAAAAAAACCTTTATTTTTTTTAAATAGTACTGAAAACCTTAACTAACACGGTTGTTAGGTCTACCATGGTAATGCGTGAAAAATACTTTATAGTTCTTTAAAAGAATACCCCATAAGCTAACTAACATGGTTGTTATGCCTAACACGGTGATCCATTAAAAAAACCTTTATTAATTTTTTTTAAATAGTACTTATAACCTAACTGACGCGGTTGTTGGGCCTAATAAGGTGATGCATGAAAAAAACCGTTATATTTTTTTTAAAGAGTAACTTAACTAACACGGTTGTTAGGTCTAACACAGTGATGCGTGAAAAAACCTTTATATTTTTTTAAAGAATACGACATATCCTGACACGGTTGTTGGGCCTACACGATGATGTGTGAAAAAACCTTTATATTTTTTTAAAAGAATTCTACATATCCTAACTGACACGGTTGTTATGCCTAACACGGTGATGCGTGAAAAAACCTTTATATTTTTTTAAAGAATACTAGGCTACATATCCTAACTGACACGGTGGTGCGTAAAAAAACCTTTATATTTTTTTAAAGAATACCACATATCCTAACTGACATGGTTGTTGAGCCTATTATGGCGATGTGTGAAAAAAACCGTTATTTTTTTTAAAGAGTATTCAAACCTTAACTGACACGGTTGTTAAGTCTAACATGGTGATGCGTGAAAAAAACCGTTATTTTTTTTTAAAGAGTACTCCAAACCTTAACTGACACGTTTGTTAGGCCATGGTGATGCGTGAAAAATCTTTATATTTTTTTTAAAGAATACTGCATAAGTTAACTAACATGATTGTTAAGCCTAACGCGGTGATGCATTAAAAAACACCTTTATTTATTTTTTAAAAAATAGTACTCCAGAACCTAACTGACACGGTTGTTGGGCCTTATACGGTGATACAGGAAAAAAGCCTTAATTTTTTTAAAGAGTACTCCATAACTTAACTAACACGGTGGTGCGTTAAAAAACCTTTATTTTAAAATATAGATTCACCATAACATAACTGACACGGTTGTTGGTCCTAACACGGTGATGCGTGATCTTTAATGTATATTACGATTGCGGGAAAAGCCGTGACGGTTAACAGGTAATCATATTATATTTCTGAAAGTTTGTTTTTGTTTATTTGTTTGTTATTCAATCACACTTTAACTACTGGACCAATTGAGATTAAATTTGGTATGAACACGGTTTAGGTACCTGAGATAAACACAATACTATTCCAGTTTAATTGAATAATAGTGATTTTTTAATAATACTGTATTTTATTAAAATATGACAGGACCCTGTTTTAGAGTATCGAGTAGCAAAAATGTATATTTCTTGGCCGAAAACCATAAATCGTATAATATTGTAAATAGAAATATATTAAAATGAAATGATCTATTCTGATTTTGAAAATCGACTATAAATTTTATAGCCTACATTATAATTGCAGGCAAAGCCGCAACGGGTAACAGCTAGTATTTAATATACGCTGTTCATATTTAAAAAATATACCAAACTAGCGCAAAAGAATATCCAACATGCTGAACAAAGAACCTATAGACCTGAGATAGGTGTTTGTGTTGTTTTCCACTAATATTAAGAAAACACAAACATCTAAAATCCTGCAAGAATATATTAGATTCTTCAATCCAGTATATTAGGGTCATTGTGTGGTGACTTAAATTAATCCACACTAGAGCATGACTGACCCTTAGAGAAGCAGGTGAAAGTTAGTGTTAGCTAGGAATAAAAAGGGATCACTAAATTTTCCACTAAGGGGAGAAGGTCACACTTTTCAACTTTATATAGTGCAACTCATAAAAGTTCTTGTTGGCTTAGTGAGAAAAGTCATCATGCTAACTAGTTATCCTCGTGCTCTGCATAAACATTCATTCATTCAGATTGTATAGCTGTTGCTGTTTTAGTAAGTTAACTTTAACACAAGCACGCGCGCACACACAAATACATACACAGACACACAATATCGCGCGCACGCTTTCACACGTACATACACAGACACACACACACACATACACACAGAAACACACACACACACACACACACACACACACACACACACACACACACACACACACACTAAAGTTTAAAGCGACCTGTTCTAATGGAGTGAATAACACCTGTCATTAGATGTATCAAAATGAGCCTGGCAACCTCCCTGTGTACCTTAGCCTTACCCATGCATACAGGGCTCTGTATGGACAGACCTTATTTCCTTAGTTACTTGTTGATATTCTTATAATTAAGTATATACAATAGAATGAGCACAATAAAAAGTTGGCCAAATGGAGCAGAACCTCAGTAATTAGGATAAAGAGAAAGAAAATTGAAAGGGAATTAGCAGAGCAAGCATATACAAACTGGGCACCTCAATAAGGAACTGGGAAGTTACCAATTAGAAGCTACTCACCATGAAGCTCTCTCAATTCTAATTTTCATGAAGGGACCAATACTGGAGAAGATACCGTAACAAAGAATCTCAGATATATAGAAAGGGAGCAAAATAGATCTATAAAAGACGCAGTCCAATGGCCAATAAATTCATTCAATGGCCGTGACCTTATAAATTCATTCAATTTTACTTCCAAATTCAGTTTGTCGAAATAAATGTGCATCGGTTTTTCGCGAAATTGACATTTTATTGTTCATCAAAAAATAAGAAACAATTATATATCCTGATATCCATCCTTAAATGATTAAACTACAGGTTATATTTTTAAGGTTATTGTTTACATTTTTTTGCGATCTTTAAACTTTGCCCACCTATACTGCCATATCATCACATGACGTCATCAAAGAGGCAGAAAATTTATTGAACTTTTTTTTCGAGGAAGATTCTATATCGACGACTTGCACAAAGTCAAATCAAGTTTTATTAAAAACGACAAACGGAATGCTAGCCTCGCACAGGGAGGTGACTTCAGGCTCGACAGCGCAGACAGGAATTTCCAATAAAACTTGCCTTGTCCTGACTGTGATTATTTTCTTTGCGAAGTTGTTGTGCTATTTGTTTTATACACACAGTGGCTTTGAAACGTACTGTTAGCGTTTAAACGTTAAGTAGAAGTGGATAAAGCAAAAACGGGTAATGAGAAATGCCAATTTATTATTTTTTTTAAACGCTGTTTACGATGTAGAAATCAGATTTTCAAAAATGTTTGACGAAAACGTTATGGATTTTCGAAGATTTAAAATGGCGGCTGCTCCATGATTTTTGCTGGTTAACGAGTTTGTCCAAGCTATTAGCAAAATAGCTTGGATTTCGAGTCAAATTTGAAACAAATCTAACTAAATTTGAGAACTTGAGAGTTCTAAAGCGCGCGTGCGCGCACACACACACACACACACACACATATATATATATATATATATATATATATATATATATATATATATATATATATAGACACACACACACACACACATTTTAACGACATTGAATGTAAACAGACTATAAGTAGAGCCACCATTATAAAAGCGTGTTCGATATCCAAGGCTTAAGTTCAAGTAGTTGAGCTATTTGCCATTACGAACGCTGCAAACTGCAAGGACGGAGGGGAAGATGTTCGAGAAAATATACAGTACTGTATATTTAACTGTAGTTGAACACTGTGCCTCAAGATGTCACCAGCAGCGAGCGTTTACATATCGCTCTTAAGGGTTATAATTACAGTAGGTTTTTATTCGATACCTTCACGCAAAGTGATATAGAGGTCACCTGGCATCTAATTCTACTTTTAGAGCGCATTAAAATCTATATGTTCTATCCCAAAGTGGATTTTTATGGCGGTATTTATTTTCAAAAAATTGATATGCCGTTAGTTTTTTAGGGCGTCGAAAGATTTTTTTTTTTACCATACTGTTCATAAAAACAAAGCATTTAACGAATAAATTTAAGAAAATATGTTACCTTTAGCTGCGTTATTTCTAGAGTAATACTATTTCGTTTGTATTCTGTTAAAACATTTTATGTCCAAAAAATTCAAATTCTAGTATTTAGTGTTCGTATGTAAATGAATTATTTCTAGGGTTACTATTGCACTGCGACCGTGTAGATCTGTTGTGCCCGCTTTCCATATTCCTGAGATGCTCAGTTACAGCGCCTTCTCCAGTGTTAGTGTCTTCATAAAGTGTAGAATTTGGAAAGGATTCAAGGTGGGTAACTACCCCACTTCTAATTGGTGACTTTCCAATTAATTACTGAGGTACTTGCAGATGCTTGCTCTACTAATTGCCTTTATATTTCTCTGCCTTACTCTTAACCCTTATCACTGAGGTTTTTCCTTTTTTGTTGTGCGGCGACTTTTCGCTCATTATATTCATTATATTTACGTTCTTACTTATGGGAAGATAGGAAAATTTTTCCGCCCACATAGAGCCCCGCATGCATGAGTAAGGCTAAAGTAAACTGGAAGGTTGCCAGGTATCCCTCCGTTTGATACACTATTAGGCCGGTGTCATAAACTCATTGAGCACAGGTCGTTTTACACTTTAGAGTTTCCCATATTATGTAGGTGTAAAGCAATAATGTTCGCTCTCGCTCAAGTTACACTGCTGCCATATAGCATTACGTCTACATTAAAGGCTTCGTCCAGGGTTCAACTTTATGGAAAGGCTCAATCATAATTTTGCTCATTGTAAAATCAATATTTCATGGTTTTTTTCATCCTCGTAAAGTCATCATCGCCAAAAATTCCGTTTTAAAATTATTTTTTTTTTAGTATTTACAATCTGTCTACAGGACACTAAGTAAATTGTATGGCTACAATAATGACATGACAGCATGTACCCATTGATACATACAAATAATGACATTATATAAATAATAATAAAATATTGCTACATAATGTTGTATCTGTTAGGTCAGCTGGTAATTGTCAGGCAGGTCGCTAGGTATTCTCCTCATGAGTCTTCGTGTTGTCGATCTCGTCATTAAATTTCCAGTCAAAATATTTGGATAGGCTAATATTCGACGTCGGTAACTATTGCTATAAGTTTCAATTTCATTTGTGATTATTTTTGGAGCTGTTAAGATTAAACTTAGTATCTTAGATTGGAAGCGTTGTAAAATTGCAATATTTGATTTGCAAGAAGAACCCCATAGTTGTATCTCATACGTCCATATTGGTTTCAGCATTGTCTTATATAGTAATATTTTATTATTGGTTGAAAGTTTGGATTTGTGCCCAATCAGCCAGTACATATTTCTGAGTTTAATACCAAGTTGTTTACGCTTAGTCAAAATATGTTTCTGCCAATTCAGACGTCTGTCCAAATGAATTCCCAGGTACTTCACTTCTGCTGTAAATTCCGTAGTCTGCTGTAAATAGTGTGATACAGCAGACTGTATCAGTTTTTTATTTAGGGATACTGCTGGACATGTATGTTTCCTTAATGTGAAGGTTATATGTTGACATTTAGCTGCATTAACTTTTATACACCATTTTTCCATCCAAAGTTGAACTAGTTTCAAATTATGTTGCAATGTTTGAGAAGCTGTCTGAGGATCATTACTGGAGGCCATTATAGCAGTGTCATCTGCAATGTGGCAGTGATTACCCCTTGTGTCATGGGTTAATCACCAGTAAATATAAGGTATAAAACTGGTCCCAGTACACTTCCTTGTGGTACTCCTGCATTAATCTCACACAGATTGGTTATTGAGCCTTGATGTCTCACCTGAAAATATCTTTTATTAAGGTATGATTTTAACAGAGTATACAAGTTTGAAGGTTAATTATTTTATATAAGAGACCAGTATGCTATACTTTATCGAAAGCTTGGGTCACATCCAGGAAGACTGCTGAGCAATATTTCTTATCTTCAAAGCTCTGTTGAATTGATTTAACCATACGATGAACCTGCTCAATGGTTCCATGCTGCTGGCGGAAACCAAATTGATGATCAGGAATTAGATTTTTAGAGGAAATAATTGGCATTAATCTTTTAAGGATCAGTTTCTTCAGGATCTTAGATGCAATTGGGAGCAGACTAATAGGACGATATGAGGTAACATCCTCTGGCTTTTTACCTGACTTGGGCATCATAATAATTTGAGCTACTATCCATTGGCGTGGGTAGAAGCTTGTTCTCATAACGGCATTGAATAATTGTGTTAAATATTAAAAACCCTTGTTCGGCATCTCCTTCAGAACTCTACCCGTTATCAGGTCGTAACCGGGACTCTTTTTTGGGTTAAGATTACTGAGCAATGAGAAGTAAAATGATTGCCAGCACATTTAACACATCTTGGAGGTTGCCTACTACAAAAGTTTTTAGTGTGACTATATCTCTGGCACCGTATACATTGTGGAATTTCTCTTTTTTATTTGGTGGTTCAAAATATATTTTGGTATTTATAAGATATTCAATTTTATAAATATCCTTATTATTCTCTTGCGTTTTTAGGTCAATGAAGAACATAGATAAGGGTTGTTTTGTTACCCTGTGTTTTATATTAGCTATGTTTATAACTTTATGGTGATATTCTTCAATCTTCAATTTCAGTAAATCTAAATCTGTTGAACTGTGCATATTTTTCAGTACTACTTTATAGGTTCTGTCTTGTTTCTTTCTTTTTTAATGAATAAAATTAAGTATGCCTACTCTCAAGATTAGTTATTACCGTATCATACACTTCCAGCGTTTTGGACTGTATTCTGACTTCTTCATTGTTTAATACTCTTAATGTGTAACTATCCTGAACAATCTCCTCCAAAAGATTCCTCAGTGGGTTTTTGTCACCAACATCCGCAACAAATATTGGTGGAGGTTTATTGATTTTTTCAGCGTTCTGTTGGTCTTGTGTTATTTCTGTAATTCCTGTTCCGGGTCCTCGGTCTGCAAAGGACTAAACCGGTTAGAAGTTGCAATTTTAGGATTAAGCCAATAATCCATTTTCTTTTGTTTAGACTTACGAAGTTTATTGGAAGTTACTGCTTCAGGACTATCACGTTTACGTGTATTGAAGGTTTGTTGTACAGTCCAACTTTCAATAGACTGGTTAGTCTGTACCGTGTCATGTGTTTTATCGGTGTTATTATTTATCAACAATAATTGGCTGTCCTCAAGAACCCCAGTGGCTGCACCTGAAGAAGATGGTTTACTTAAGTTATTATTATTACCGGTTTTCCCATCACTACTTGGCAATCTCAATATTTTTGCACTTTTCTTAGGAGGGGTCTGTATCACGTTTAACGTTTGATAATACAGAAGCCAAGTTTCCCTCATCAGTTTACTCAATCTTATCGACCCAGGAGTTAAGAGTCCAGGAGTTAAGGCCCGTGGTGGCTCACCAACCACTACCTTTGCTTGTTCTGGAATCCGAATCCCTTTCCCGTAATGTTTAATAAATCATTTCCATTCATCATATTTGTTATTGATGATTTAATGTCACAGTTTACTCCCTTAGATAGATGGCTTCCACTACAGCTAACGAGCCCTACCTACCCGTTGCTTAGGTTGATCCGCGGGTGTTTATTCAGCAAATCCTTATTCACACCTGTCCTGCATATCTACAGGAACTTCCCCCATCAGCCATCGGGACGAGCCATGTCGGGGTTGAGGTCCCAGATTCAGACTGTTCCATCTGCAGTTATGATTGGTCCCTACTTAATTCAAGACCAATCCCACTAAGACTGGCACGGAAAATTAAAATAACTGCGTAATCTATGGATACTGCGTAAGATTCAGATACTCAATATTCTCGAGTGTAAGGATGTTTTAGGTGCTCAATGTTCTCGAGTGTAAATATGTTTTAGATGCTCAATATTCTCAAGTTTAAGGAAGTTTTAGGTGCCCAATATTCTCGAGCATAAGGAATTTTTAGGTGCTCAATATTCTCGGGCGTTAGGACGTTTAAGATATTCAATATTCTCGGATGTAAGGAAGTTAGAGGTCCTCAATATTCTCGACTGTAAGGACGTTTTAGGTGCTCAAAATTCTCGAGCGTAAAGACGTTTTAGGTGCTCAATATTTTCGAGCGTATGGGAGTTTTAAGTGTTGAGCGTATGGGAGTTTTAAGTGTTGTTTTAAGTGTGTGGAAGTTTTAAGTGTAAGTTTTAAGTACGCTAGTGTTTAATATTCTCGAGCGTAAGGAAGTTTTATATGATCAATATTATCGAGCGTAATGACGTTTTAGGTGCTCAATATTCTCGAGCATATGAAATATTAAGTGCTCAATATTCTCGAGTGTAAGGACGATTTCGGTGCTCAATATTCTCGAACATAAGGACGTTTTAAATGCTCAATATTCTCGAGCGTAAGGACGTTTTAGGTGCTGAATATTCTCAAGTGTAAGGACGTTTTAGGCGCTCAATATTTTCGAGCGTAAGGACGATTTAGGTGCCCAATTATTCTCGAACATAAGGACGTTTTAAATGTGTAAAGATGTTTAAGATGCTCAATATTCTCAAGATTCAGGAAGTTTTAGGTGCTCAATATTCTCGATTGTAAGGTAGTTTTATGTGCTCAATATTCTCGAGCGTAAGGACGTTTTAGGGGCTCAATATTCTCAAACGTTAGGATATTTAAGGTGCTCAATATTCTTGAGCCTAAGGAAGTTTTAGTGTTTAAAATTCTCGAGCGTAAGAAAGTTTTAGATGCTCAATATTATCGAGTGTAAAGACGTTTTAGGTGCTCAATATTCTCGCGAGTGAGGACGTTTTAGGTACTCAATATTCTCGAACATAATAAATATCAAGTGCTCAATATTCTCGAGCGTAAGGACGATTTAAGTGCTCAATATTCTCGAGTATAATGACATTTTAAGTGCTCAATATTTTCGAGCGTAAGGACGTTTTAAGTACTCAATATTCTCGATATTAAGGATGTTTTAGATGCTCGATATTCTCGATATTAAGGATGTTTTAGATGCTCGATATTCTCAAGCTTAAGGAAGTATTCTTGAGCGTAAGGAAGTTTTAAGTGTTTAACATTCCGAACGTAAGATAGTTTTAGATTCTCAATATTCTCGAGCATAAAGAAGTTTTAAGTGCTTACTATTCTCGAGCATAAGGACGTTTTAAGTGTTTAATATTCTCGAGCGTAAGGAAGTTTTAGATGCTTAATATTATCAGGCGTAAGGACGTTTTAGGTGCTCAATATTCTCGAGCGTCGTTTTAAGTGCTCAATATTCTCGAGCGTAAATATTTTTTAAATTCTCAATATTCTGATGCTTAAGGAAGTTTTAGGTCCTCAATATTCTCGAGCGTAATGACGTTTTAGGTGCTCAATATTCTCAATCGTATGGACGTTATAGATGCTCAATATTCTCAAGCATAAGAAATATTAAGTTCTCAATATTCTCGAACGTAAGGACGATTTAGGTGCTCAATATTCTCGAGTGTAAGGACGTTTTAGGTGCTCAATATTCTAGAGCATAAGGAAAATTTAGATGCTCAATATTCTCGCGTGAAAGGATGTTATAAGTGCTCAATATTTTCGAGATTAAGGAAGTCTTAGGATTTAGATGTCCACTATTCTCGAGCTCGCGGAATCCTAAATACTCTAAGTACTCTAAATGCCCAAGTTCTAAGACTCCTTAATGCTTCTAATTCTTACCTTGCTATATATCATCAGCTGCTTCCTGGCAGTGTGCGTCTGTGTGCGATGGTTTGCCGTGGACTGACTAAAGTTATGGAGCGTAGTCGAAGAGCAACTCCCTTAACTTTCTTCAGCGTGGCCGGCGATCGCCTGCTGATATTTTCGAATGTGTTCGGCAATCGACTAACCCTTTTGTGGCTACAGCGACCTGCTTTTATACTCTTCAGGACCGCACATGCGCAGAAACCCGTTCTTAGTCAGTCGGGTCCCACAGCCCGGAGCGTGCGGTTCTTTTTAGTGTAACTAATTGGAGCGATAACAAACTGTCCCTTGTACTGTCCCCAGGCTACGTACGACTAACCGTGTGTTTGGTGACAGGGTTAATTTTTAACCAGTTACGTAAGAATGTGTATCCTGCGTAGATGAATGAGAGTAGTATAAGCAAGAGATACGGTAGAATCACTAAACCTACCAACTGCTCATTTCAGCTTCCTCCGCCAGTATCCGAAGGCCAAGCTAAGGACCCTTACACTGTGTCTGTCGGTAACGCATCTTTTACTCGAAAAATACGTAACAGATGATTTTAAAATTTTGGCAATTAAAATGTTCTTTATAGCGGCCAAAAGCCATAAAAAATATAGGGGTTGGCGAAATAAAATTCTGAAGGGGTAAAATCTTAATCTTTTTTTAATTTTTTGTGTGGAGTGTCATTTGAAACTACAAAGCAATACTGATTCCGAATATATATATATATATATATATATATATATATATATATATATATATATATATATATTATATATATATATATATATATATATATATATATATATATATATATATTTTATTTTCCGTAATTTAAATGTTCAATGCAGATTTTAATTGCTCATTATGATAATGAACAAAGCGTAAGATTAAAAAAAATACTTTTTAAAATTACCCAAACCGAGTAATATCAATAGCCTAGGTTATTTTAAATCAATTTCCAAAAGACTTCTTATAAATATCATTACAGTACGTATGTTTGTTTTTGGCATATAATTAGTTTCGGGTTATTGTTCCTGGAGCGACATCACACGCCACTAGGGTTGACATCGTTTTCCGGCCTCGATTAGCTTGAGCCAAGCGGCTTCATCATCTCTATTTCGGTGCTCACGGGCCAAAATCAGTTGTTAACAATATGCCCATTTCCAGCGTACTTGAAATTATTCATTTTGAGAAGTAATTATGTTGCCGATAGACAAACATACACTCGGACAATTTTATTAGGGTTAGTGTTGCCAATAAACCACTAAAAATGGTGAAGAAACAACAGATCGTATGTTTCAGAATAATAAATAATAATATTTTTACTGACCCATACGCAAAGAGTCGAATGGCGCATTTAAAGCTAAGCAGGTCTTCATCAATATACAAAATAAATCTGGCAACATTGCAGGTGGACCACAATTGGGGTATATAACTACTTGTCGCTCTGGCCCACAATCAAATGTGAAATGATACGCGAGTGGGACCACATTCAAGGGTGTTTTGATACCTGGTGTCAGACAATGGTTGTGGACCACATTTGATTGGGAAGTGACAGTTGCAATTACAAAAAACTGTTTGAATATTTTTTCGTGAAAAAGAAATTCAAGACTGAAAGGTATATTTTGTACTTGGACCCAAACCGTTATTATCATTTATCATCACACTTCAGAAATATTCAGTGCTTAAAAATGGACTACAATTGATGGTATTTTGATAGATAGACTACAATAGGTGGATCTAGGTAAATATATATATATATATATATATATATTCTCGTATTTTCCGCGTAATTTAAATGTTCAATGCAGATTTTAATTGCTCATTATGTTAATGAACAAAGCGTAAGATTACAAAAAATACTTTTTAAAATTGGATTCCATCACGTCAGCTATACAGGTGCCATCTGCGATTGTCCTTTATATTTTGTGAAAGCGAAAAACATGTAGCAAACGTTTAGCTTAGTAACAAAACAAGATAATTTCCAAAATAAAATACAACTATACTACATTTACCAAGTTTAGGTTATTTTGTTTGACACGGGTGTATCTATTTTGCCTAACCTGCGCCTTGATTCGGCAACTAAATCTGCGATGAAAACGATATGTGAAACAAATGTCACAAATACTCGTACATTGTTAAACTTAGTAGTTCAAAGAACAGTAGACCTCGCAGTATATTCTTGATTAATATTAAACGCTCGTAACTTTTTCTGACAATTTAACCAGTAACTGTAATATATACGAAAAATATTACTGGTAAAACTTTATGCTGTTTTGAAAATTCTATACTCTTTTCCCGTGAAGCAGTCAAGATTACGATAGGTGTTGCCGTTCACCAAATATTACATGAAATAACCAGAAACTACACTCTCAACATTGAATCAGAGTGGAAATTATTGGGAAAAAGTATTCACATACGTCTTTCGGCCTTTATATAAGATACCTTCATACCACATTTGAAAACAATCGCCCAACAGATTCGATTAAAATTGTTATACACTCGTCATCGTTAAAAGTCCGCCATCTTAAAACGAAAGTAAATTGGAGAAAATGTTATACATACGTCATTCATGGTACCTTCGTATCAAATTTCAAAACAATCGATCGTTTCGTTTGGCCAAAACATTACAGCCGTTAAATTAAATTTCTTAATTTCAAACGATTTTGAAAATTCAAAACGCTAATTTATGCAGTATTTTACTATAGCGAAATCAGTAAAACAGACAAAAACAATGACATTTTAACGTTCTTAAATCACCGCCATTTTGAAACTGTTGATTGCACTTTAGTGGTTAATAAAGTTGTTCAAGGTACTATCAAAATTGATTTTTGTGCAAAGTTTAAATCGAATGGGATCAAAATCTTTTTTCAAAACTGTAATTTTACTATCCTTTATTTTTTTTATGTTCGGGCAGCTACAAAAACCATTTTCACCAAATTTTTCGGGAATCGGTCACATCGTTGTCGAGTAAAAGGTGCTTTACCAAAAACAGACGGACAGACCAACAAATTTATAAGTCTTTTGTCCTGAAAACCGAGTGTAGTTAAGCGACGCTTTACGTTATTTAATTCTCCGTAAATGTCTTCTGCTTCCTCAGTAAACCAAAATAAAACTCCGCAAAGTTTGATTGTCTCCGCTGTAAAAACTTTGATTGCAATACTTTGGCTTAACTTAAACCAATAACCAATACAGAACTTGGTCTTTCGAGCAACTGTTATTATATATTTTATAAATATTTCACTATTCCGTCGATCTATCTTTAAATAGTAAAGTATTTGAAACATTGATTACTTTTATTTTATGATATCTCGACGGTGAAATAAAGTAAAGGAATTTTCCATCCGAGAAGAAACCAGAAACATCAATCCAACGTCTGATTTGCGCTGTTGCGTGTTATCGTTAATCATGATTTAATTACAGTCTTTCATTATGAATAAGTCCCATCATCGATTCTAATTCTTTCATTAAGAAGTAATTACTAATAGCAATTCCTAATTATTCATTTTAATGTGGTTTTTATACGAATTCTCATTCCCTTATAATGAAACGAATCACAAAAGCAATTTCCAATCGTTCAACAGCAATTCGAAACTTATGACGTAATTACCAATAGCAATTCCCACTCGTTCATTATTTAGTAATCATCAATAGCAATTTGCACTATTTAATTATGTTGTAATTACCAATAGCAACTTGAAATCGTTCATTATTAAGTGATTGCCAATAGCAATTCGCAAACAATCATTATGGCTTAATTACCTGTAGCAATTCCTAATCGTTCATTTTGATGCAGTTAGAAATAGCAATTTTCTATCGATCTGATGACGTAATTACCAATAGCGATTCTCAATCTTTCATTATGCTATAATTACCAATAACAATTTAAAATCGTTTATTATGAAATAAGAACCAATAGAAATTTGCAAGCTTTCATTACATCGTAATTTCCAATAGCAATTTCCAATCATTCATTTTAATTCAGTTACTAATAGTAATTCGCCACTAATCATTATGATGTGATTACCAACAGTAATTTCCTATCGTAAATTATAACGTCTTTATCAATACAATTTTTGCAATCGTTCATTGTACGTAATTACCAGTAGCTATTCTAAATCGTTCATTATAACTTAATTATCAATTGCAATTTGCAATCGTTCGTTATGGAGTAATTGCCAATAGCAATTCGAAATCTTTCATTTTGATGGAATTACCAAGAGTAATTCCTAATCGTTCATTAGGACATAATTACCAATAGCAATTCGCAATCTTTCATTATAACGTAATTACCAAAAGCAATTCCCAATCGTTCATTTTGAAGTCATTACTAGTAAGAATTCCCAACTTTTTATTATGAACCAGTAAATTCAAAATTAAGACAAACTTAGTCATAAGGACGTAAACAGTCAAGGTCAACTGCTTATGTAACTATGTAGCAAAATTAGGAGAATACAAGGACAGAGAAGCAGAATAGTTACGTAAATACAAAAAGCTGAGATTTTTAAGAAATGTCAGAACAATGTTTCTTCTAGAAAAATTTGTATCATAGTGATTAACACTGGTTTTCAATGTGATTTACATTTTTCCATCCATAAGAGAATTATTAACATTATATATATATATATATATATATATATAAACTTATTTATTTATTTATTTACGGATTTATAGAAGATATTTATCCGATAAAGAGAAGATGTAACCTCTAACACGGGTACTTCCCATCGAAGTGTGCACCGGAAGCAAGGGGTGTTATCTTTATCCTCTCGCTTGTACAGGAAATGATCCCCACTTCCGGGCTGCACTGTTCCGCAGATTATAATGATGCCAGAACATTTCCTCAGCACCGCTGAACTGACCTCAGTTGTAATTATATATAAAACTGTTTATACTTTCTTCTATAAAGACAACATATCTCTGGATAACTGAGAGAAAATTTGTTTTTTTTTTTTTTGTATGGCGGTTTTGTTTGATATTTTACTTACGGCCTAATTGCTTGTACAGTATTGTGTTATGATCCTTCGAATGTCATTGGATTTTAATAACTTTTGTAGATATTTTTTCGAAAGTTGAATATCTTTGGACTTACATATCTCAAGATCATAGGTTCGATACTGCAGTTACAGCAGGCACGACTTCTAAAAAGGGTGCAGGGACAAATGTATATCTTCAAATTTGATTTATTACTTTATAACCATTAGGTAACCTTATAACTTCAGTTAATAATTTTAATAATAAAAGTTTATCGTTTAAGTAAGCTGATTATTAGAGGATTTCTACTGGAAAAATGAGCTACTGGGGCGGCTATCGTGGTAAGACCTGAGACCATGAAATGAGCACCGATCTTGTTTGTTTGTTTGTTTGTGTGTGTGTGCGCGCGCGTGTGTGTGTGTGTATTAACACCTTACGTTAACAATTTGGAATTATTTTGGACATCTATGTTAACCAGAAAAAAACGTTCAACAGTTAAAAATTTCAATCTTTTCAAATCTTTAAAATTTTTGAATGTTTAAAATATATTTGATTTAAGAAATTTTTCACGGCGATCTCGGTTCGTTATCTTATTTTGAATGTAATTTGAAAGTTCAAAGTGTTCGGATACGTAGATTTTAATGCTGCTTATGATGTGAAATAAGAATTTCAAAAAGGGTAAGTTAAATAAAATTACTTTTAGAAATTTGCTTCTATCACGTCAGAGAGAGAGCTACGTTCAATTATTGTTATATGCTTTGATTTCATGCTTTCACCTTCATGTTGCTGTAATATCGCAATAAATGACTTTCTTACCTGTTCTATTTTTCAGAGGGCAAATGTTTACCTTTCAGGTTAAATAGCGAAAGTAGAGGTTGGTAAAGTGGCAGAAGAAAAAGCTAGTACGTAAGATCATGTTCAAAGGGGCCTTATAGACCTCTAGGAGGGCGTACAAGTGGGCTCACCTTTGCTTTCAATGGTTGCACTTAACGCTAAAAACAATTAATTCAGTTTCGAATACGTAGTAAGCTCCGCTCAGTGCAACTTCGCTCCCATTTGTACTGCTGTGGCCATTTGTACTGCTGGACATTTTAGCCTTCCCGTTGACGCTGATCCTTCGTCCTAACTGACGTAAAGTATGGATGTTAAAAAAACAAATTAATACAGGAAAAATAAAAGATAACAATAAAATTTTCTATTCGATTCTTAAAACAACGTGAGAAAATTTCGTGTTTTATTTAAAGACAATATTTTTTACTTTTCTGTAACATTACGCTGTGTGGACACCAAATGCGGAGCGGAGTTGAGCTGACCAGGGCGGTCTAAGCATTCAAAACTTAACCAATTGTTTTTAATGTAAGTGCGGTCACTTACAGCAAAACGAGCTGAACGGAGTCAAGCATAACACCGCCTTGTTTTCAGTTGCCGCACTTACATTAAAAGACAGGTCCAGTTTTGAATGCCTAGTCCGCTCCGCACTTGGTGGCCACACGGCCTTATGTTTTGTAAGTACGTGATAAAACCAAAGAATCTTGACAGAAGATCTTCTCTTTGTCACTGAATTGTATCTATACTCCTTTTGAATATGCTTTTACAATCATGTATGAATGTATGAAATAGCATACATTTTTTCAAAATTAAAGAAAAGTTTCAAAAAAAAGTTATTAACAAACCGTTGAAGTTTTGGAACTATATAAATTATTATTATTAATAAACGTGAGCAGTTTTAAAAAGTATTATTTTATTATTTATGAAACTTTTAAAAAATCAATTGAAAGTCCAAAAACGTCACATAAAACATTTACAAAGCTATTTTGCAGATAAAACAAATTTCAAATAACAGTTATTTTGTCCGTCAAAGAGCACAAGTAAATTACGATTTTAATTTAAATTCCTATCATTTGAATTTAACATTCGCAATGTCTCTCCCATCGCAGATAACAGAAAGGATAATGTTATTGAACTTCAATAAATCTGAAATTATTGCTCGTCTATTGAAAAATACTATTTAAATCATTTCACTTTGACAAAAAAAAGGTTTTTATTTATTTATTTATTTTTACTATAAACGATTCTAATTCTATTTTTAATAATCGCAGCACGCAGCTGTCTCGCTAACGTGATATAAAGGAATTTGCAAAAAGTATTCGTTAGTATCTTAAACTTATAAAAATAATAACCTTTATAAATCTTTATAAAAATGAAAAGCTTTATAATCATGTTTTCACAATAACAATCAGCTTAAAAATTTGCACACACTAGCACTTTTTCTTTCACGTTACATTGAAATTAGACAAATAAAAACCCTGTCCGCCGTAAAAAAAAATTGTTAATAATTTAAACAATTTTTTTTTAATTTAGAATGTCAATGTGCGCAGTTTTCAATGCTGATTACAAAAGGGGAAATCAGATTTTCAAACAAATTTTAAACAAAAAAGATATAAATTTTTCATGATTTTAGATGTTTCCAATTACAAAACTGTTTAATGAATTCTATTGGTTAAAGAACTTGGACAAATTACTATAATAATCGATTTGTGTGCCATGTTTGAACCAAATCAGTCTAAAATTGCAAACGTGAGCGTGTTAATGCCTCTACACACACACACACACACACACACACACACACACACACACACACACACACACACACACACACACACACACACACACACACACACACACACACACACACACACACACACATATATATATATATATATATATATATATATATATATATATATATTCAGGTTCAGTTAATTAGTTAATAACGACTAAATTACGAGAAAATGAAATGTGTTTTTGAAAATGTATGAACAGTTTTGAAAACGCTTTATATTTTTTTGTATGACTTATAGTTAGAAAATGAAAACCGTTGGCTAGAGCGGTAACCAGTAAGTTGTTTTCTTTTGACCAGTAAACATCCTCTTTTTTATAATTTAATCAGCTGTTTTGTAGCTTCTTCTTTTTCTTGGCGATTTGTTCCAATTGATCGCATATAAATCTTAGTTTTTATCTTTATACGCTCAGTTTTTAGTACTTTAGTACATGTCTAGGCATCTGGGCTTATGTCCTAGTTGTTAAGTTTATGTTTTAAGTTACTTGAGAACTACAGTTGATCCAAACTTTCGAAACGTCTTGTATTGTTCCATATATACAAATAATGGCAAATGTTCTAATATACAGTATTAATAACATGAATATTCCATTATTAGGTAACAATTTTAAAAACAGCTGTTAAAATAATTTTAAAATTGAAGCACTAAAAATTTTTCTACCTTTAAGAACATTTTTTTCTAAAAAAGTCAGCTGTTTTACCATTTCCCCTTCGCTTGTAACATGTATACAAATTCGAACACCCTCTCGCATA